>PJAB01001791.1:0-12197 GCA_002887195.1 Chrysochromulina parva | reverse complement strand
CGTCGACCTGAAGCGAGCGCGTGTGTGCGATGTCAACGACCGAGTGACACACTTTGCGCGGGGCAACTCGGAGGTCGGCGCGAACGTGCACGCGTGGTCGGAGGTTTCCGCGGCTCCGGGATTACGGGAAACGGCACGGTCTTGACAAGGGCCTCATGAGGGGTCTGTCCATGCCATACCCGGTTGCTCGCCATGCCCTCGATCGGGGGCTCCACCTTCTGGGGCTCGTCCACCTCTCGACCCACACTGCAGGACAGGCAGAGGCACCTCGATCGTGAGTCTGAATTTACAATTGAATAATTCGTGGGCCGATCTATGCACCGCGTCGACATAGGAACACAAAGTGTTGGGGAGGAGCAGACACTTCACATGTTCACATTCACACCCCGAACGAGCGGCAGACAGCCCGAAACATGATGGACGCCAGCGACGAACTACTCGCCGTCGAATCCGCGTTCGACGTGGAGCGCGAGTGCCTCAAGCTCACGCTTCGGCGCGCGAAGCTGCACCTGCGCCAGCTCAATCAACGGCAGAACGCCTTTTGGGCGCAGCCTAACCATGTATTGCACGATGAGGACCTGCGCATTGCCGCACAGCAGCAGATTTGGACACAGCACCGCGCGGTGCGCGAGCACGGCTGCCTGCAACCGCTGTCGACATGCGTCGCTGAACTGCGCCGGTGGCAGGGCGTGCAGCGCGCGGCACACGATCGCAAGTGCGCGCAGCTGCGCAGCCGGCGCGATGCTGAGGAGGGCGACCTGCAGTGGCGCATCTTCTGCGCGCGGCTGGCGCACGATTCATGTGGCGCGCTGACGGTCACGCCGCTCACGCCCGAGCAGACGCGCTTCTGCGACTCGACCGCCGCGCCGCAGCTGCAGCCGCGCGCCAAGGCCAAGGATCCACGAGTGTTCACCGTGGTGCGCGCAGCATCGATCGCCGCGACGAGGCAGTCGGGGCCTGGGAGGGAGGGACCGGCGAGCGCGCGCTCGACGCGCGGCCTCGTGGTCGGTGACCTGTGCCAGGCGAGCTCGCAAGTCGAGCGCCTGCTCTCGAGGCTCATCGGGATGGCTTTGTCCGCCTCAGATGCGCTCGCTCTCGCGAACGCGCCCGGCACGAGTGTGCCAACGGCTCCCGCCCCCGTGCCCTCGAAACCGGCCAAGGGGGACAAGGGCAAGGACAGCGGCACCAAGAAAAAGTCGGATCGCATGGCAAGTGGTGGCGGCGGCGGCGGCGGCGGCGGCGGCGGCGGCAGCGGCGAGGGCGGCGGCGAGGTTGGCGCCTCGGCCGTGGCGGCCGCCACCGCAGCCGCCTTCGCGCTGCCAGGCAAGCGGCTGCCACTCTTCCCGATGGCGATGCGTCTCTCGTCCGAGTGCCTCGGATGGCTGCGCGGCAAGCACGAAGGCACCTCGTCGGATCGGCACGTGTACTACGTCGTCGAGGAGATCGACACGCCGAACGCAACGTTAGGACGGCGCGGCGGCCTCGGGGGTGGCGCGTCCACCCACGCGCTCGGCGAGCCGCTCGTCAAACGCCCGTTTGCCGAGCGGCTCGCCCGTCAGCCCGAGCTCACCGCGACCATCGACGTCGGGGTCGACCTGTGCTTGGTCCTGCCGGACAGCCTTGCCGCAAGTCCCTACGCGCCACAGAAGCAGCTGCACCTGCGGCCGGCCGCGGTCGAGCATCTACTGGCCATTGACTGCTTGTGGCCCAGTCTCGCGGCGGCGGACCGTGAGGCACTCACCTCGTGTTACACGCCGCGCGCGGGCGCCTCGAGCGCCTTCTCTCAGCATGCGCCGCGGCTCACGACCCTCTACACGCCGCTCTCAGACGGCGTGCAGACGGAGCTTGAGCGCGACGGCCCACACGATGCCTTTGGCACCACGCGGCGGTTGCGCCCGCTGCGCCCCGCAGAGCTCGCGGAGCTGATGCGGGTGTACGTGGTGCGGGAGCCGCAGCCCACCGCCGCCATGCAGGCGCTCCCGCTCGCCACACCGGCCGACGGCGGCGTCGGCGGCGATGCGCGGCAGCAGACGCTCCCCCCCCCGCATAATGACGACAGCCTGCTCCATCACATCTACTGCCCGCTCAACTCGCCGCCAGGTACGGGGGGACCGATGCAGGTGTACCTGCTGCAGCTGCTGCCTGCCGCCGCCGCCGCCGAGGAGTCGGCCTTTGCCGCCCTCGACGAGCCCATCCCCGCCCCCCCCCTCGTCGAAATGTGCCAGAACGGCATGCTCCAGGCAGCCCTATCAGAGCGGGCGAGCGCGCGGCTCGTGCACGCGTGCCCGAGCGCGCCCTCGCAGGCTACCAAGGCGCTCGAGGCGCTGCTCCAAGGGAGCCAGAAGGCGCGCGAGCTCGCCGCAGAGACGGCACGCGCCATGTGCGAGGCCCTCCCCGACGCGGCCGTCGATATGTCGCCGGAGCGCATCGCCTCGCCCTCTCTCGACAGCCACCGGAGTAGGGGCCGCTCAAAGGCCACGCAAAAGCTTTGAGAGCCCCCTGGTCTAAGCGCTGTATCGATCTTTTCACAGGACTGTGTTCACACAAGAGTCTCTGCCACGAGGTGTCGCAGCGCCGCCTCGCTCCTCGAACGCGCTGCTTTTTCCCGACTGCGCACGGCGCGGGTGGGAGCGAGCGCCTCGGAGCCGACGGGCTTCGCTGCGCGCGCGCCTCCGCGCTAGCTCGTCCGCCGCCGCCGCCGCACGATGGGGGATGACGGCCCTGACGATGAAGAGCAGTTTGACGATTCGCCCATCAACCAGGAGGACTGCTGGGAGGTGATCTCGGCGTACTTCGAGGAGAAGGGTCTCGTGCGGCAGCAGCTCGACTCCTTTGATCAGTTCATCATGAACACGATCCAGGAGATCGTGGACGAGTGCTCGACGCTGCACCTCATCCCGCAGCAGCAGCACAACCCGCTGCACCAGACGAGCGGTGCGCGCTCGTACAAGATCACGTTTGGCCAAATCTACCTCTCGAAGCCCACGTGGGTCGAGCCCGACCAGACCACCTCCGCCATGTTCCCCAACGAGGCGCGCCTGCGCAATCTGACGTATGCCGCGCCGCTCTACATGGACCTGAAGCGCTCGACGGTGAACATTGACGCGGATGGCGAGGAGGATGAGGAGGACGAGGAGCTGCCCAAGATCTTCCTCGGGCAAGTGCCCATCATGCTGCGCTCCACGTACTGTATCCTCTCCGACTCGAACGACAAGGAGCTCACCGACCTTGGAGAGTGCCCGTACGACCAGGGAGGCTACTTCGTGATCAACGGCTCGGAGAAGGTGCTCATCGCTCAGGAGAAGATGACGAACAACGCGGTGTACGTCTTCCAGAAGAAGCAGCCGTCCAAATACTCGCACGTCGCCGAGATCAAGTCGGGCATCGACAACTCGCGACCCGCATCGTCGATGCACGTGCGGCTTCTCAACGTCGGGCAGATCAAGGGCGTCACGGGCGCATGCATCCACATGACCATCCCGTACATTCGGGACCCGATCCCAGTGGTGATCGGCTTCCGCGCCCTCGGCTTCGTGTCCGACCGCGAAATCCTCGAGCACATCGTGTGCGACTTCTCCGACCCCACGCTGATGGAGATGGTGCGCGCCGCCTCCGCCGCCGCCGCCGCAGCCGCAGCCGCCGCAGCCGCCGCAGCCGCTGCTTCTGCGCCGCCGCTGCTGTACTCGGCCGCGGCTTCTCTCCCGTGGCTGCGCCCCCTTGCGGCTGTGTACCCCCCCCTCTCTGCTGCCAGCTGGCCTGTGAAGATGGGGCCGAAAGGTCCTATTCCGTGCCCAGAACATCGCTGAGCGGACCTCTCCAGGTCGCTGCGGACATCTCGATCACGACCGAGGCCCTGGCGTGCTCGCACGCGTCCTGCTGCTGACGCTGCTCATGCCGCCGCCGCCGCAGCAGCAGCCGCCTCCTCCGCCTCCGCCGTCACTGCCGCCGCAGCCGCAGCCGCAGCCGCAGCCGCCGCAGCCGAAGCCGAAGCCGCCGCCGCCGCCGCCGCCGCAGCCGCCGCCGCCGCGCCGAAGCAGCTGCTGCAGCATGGCTCGCCCTGTATTTGCCCTACACCTCGCCATCCCCCGCTCTTGCTAGGTGCTCATCTCGGCACGTTGCCCTCCCCTTGCAGGTGCGCCCCTCGCTCGAGGAGGCCTTTGTCATCCAATCCAAGGACGTGGCGCTCGACTTTATCGGCAAGCGTGGCTCGACGATGGGGGTTACCAAGGACAAGCGCATCGAGTACGCGCGCCAGATCCTCCAAAAAGAGACTTTGCCTCACGTGGGCACCTCCGAATTCTGCGAGACCAAGAAGGCCTACTTCATCGGCTACATTGTGCACAAGCTCCTTATGTCCGCGATCGGCGCGCGCCGGCCAGACGACCGCGACCACTACGCGCAGAAGCGGCTCGACCTGGCTGGACCGCTACTCGGGCAGCTCTTCCGGCAGCTCTTCCGCAAGCTTTCGAAGGATGTGCAGCGCTACGGACAGAAGTGCATCGACGAGGGCAAGGAGTTCTCGCCGATGGCGGCTGTAAAGCACAAGACGATCTCGAATGGCCTCAAGTATGCGATTGCGACCGGCAACTGGGGACAGCAAAAGTCGGCGCCAGGCTCGGTGCGCGCCGGCGTCTCGCAGGTGCTCAACCGTCTCACGTTCACGTCGGCGCTCTCGCATCTGCGCCGCATGAACACGCCCGTCGGGCGCGAGGGCAAGCTCGCCAAGCCTCGGCAGCTTCACAACACACACTGGGGCATCGTGTGCCCGGCAGAGACGCCCGAGGGGCAGGCGGTCGGGCTGGTCAAGAACCTCGCGCTCATGGCGTACATTTCGGTCGGCTCGCCCTCAGAGCCCGTACTCGAGTTTCTCGAAGAGTGGTCCGTGGAGAACCTCGAGGAGGTGCAGCCGAGCTCCATCCCGAGTGCGACCAAGGTCTTCGTCAACGGCGCGTGGGTGGGTATCCATCACGACCCCGACAAGCTCGTCAAGACGCTGCGTTCGATCCGGCGCGCCGTCGAGGGCATCTCGGCCGAGGTGTCGATCGTACGTGACATCCAGGGCCGGGAGCTGCGCCTCTTCTCCGATGCTGGGCGCTGCTGCCGGCCGCTCTTCATCGTCAACGACCAGAAGCTCGAGATCCACAAGCATCACATTATGCAGCTGCAGCGCAAGGAGGAGACGGAGTTCACCTTCAGCCAGTGCATTCGCAACGGGCTGATTGAGTACATTGACACGGAGGAGGAGGAGACGACGATGATCGCGATGAGCCTCTCCGACTTGCGCCCCGACAACGTCATGTACCGGTACACGCACTGCGAGATCCACCCGTCGATGATCCTCGGCATCTGCGCCTCCATCATCCCCTTCCCCGATCACAACCAGTCGCCGCGCAACACGTACCAGAGTGCGATGGGCAAGCAAGCGATGGGAGTGTACATCACCAACTACCAGCTGCGCATGGACACGCTCGCTCATGTGCTCTACTACCCACAGAAGCCGCTCGGCATCACGCGCTCGATGTCCTACCTCCACTTCCGCGAGCTGCCCGCGGGCATCAATGCGACCGTCGGCATCTGCTGCTACTCGGGCTACAACCAGGAGGACTCGGTCATCATGAACCAGTCGTCCATCGACCGCGGCTTCTTCCGGAGCGTCTTCTACCGCTCGTATAGGGCAGAGGAGAAGAAGTCGAACTGGATCGACGTCGAGGGCAAAGAGGCGTGCGAGCGCTTTGAGAAGCCCAACCCCGAGACGGTCGACGGGCTGCGCAGGGGAGACTACTCGAAGCTCGACGACGACGGGCTCGTGCCACCGGGCACGCGCGTCTCAGGCGATGACATCATCATCGGCAAGACGGCGCCTCGGCAGCCCGGGGATGAGATGGACCCGACGCAGGCCAAGTTCACGCGGAAGGACGCGTCCACGTCGCTGCGCTCGTCCGAGGCGGGCTACGTCGACCAGGTGCTGCTCACGACAGATCAGGAGGGGCGCAAGTTTGTCAAGGTGCGCGTGCGCAGCGTGCGCATCCCCCAGATTGGCGACAAGTTCGCCTCACGCCATGGCCAAAAGGGCACGATCGGCATCACGTACCGGCAAGAGGACATGCCCTTCTCGTGCGAGGGCATCTCGCCTGACATCATCGTCAACCCGCACGCCATCCCGTCGCGCATGACCATCGGCCATCTCGTCGAGTGCCTTCTCTCCAAGGTCTCGGCGCTCACCGGCGACGAGGGCGACGCGACGCCCTTCACATCGGTCACTGTCGACGAGATCTCGAGGCTGCTCTCCAATTTCGGCTACCAGAAGCGCGGCTTCGAGGCCATGTATAACGGCCACACGGGCCGGCGGCTCGAGGCCCACGTGTTCCTCGGCCCCACGTATTACCAGCGGCTGAAGCACATGGTGGACGACAAGATCCACGCGCGTGCGCGCGGGCCGGTGTCGATGCTCGTGCGTCAGCCCATGGAAGGACGCTCGCGGGACGGTGGGCTGCGCTTTGGCGAGATGGAGCGAGATTGCATGATCTCGCACGGCGTGGCCGCAATTCTCAAGGAGAAGCTCATGGATGCCTCCGACGCCTTCCGGGTGCACGTGTGCGACATCTGCGGCCTCATCTGCATCGCCAACCTCAACAAGGGCCAGTTTGAGTGCCGCGGCTGCCGCAACAAGACCAAGATCTCGCAGGTCTTCCTGCCGTACGCATGCAAACTCCTCTTCCAGGAGCTCATGGCGATGCAGATCGCACCGCGCATGTACACGTGAGACGAGCCCGCGCCGTGCCGAGCGACATAGGCGAGGCGGAGGGAGGCTGGCGGACGCGCCCGTCGCGCGTGGCGGCTTGCACCCAAAGGCCGAGGGTCTCGCCGCTGCCTTGGCTATACCGTCACCAAACGCGCACATGCTTGCTGCCGAGCGGGATTTTCGAGTGGAGGAAGCGAACCGCATGCACGCTCGCATCTACGGTTATCTGTGTGGACAGCGACACGCAAGATATGGTCCTCGGAAGCCACGCCGCTAAATTGCATCGCTGTTCGTGTAAGAAACGGTTCCTTGATGTGTAGACGTATGGACTATGCGTATGACGATTCCCAAGCATTCCGGGAAGTCTCGCTTCGAGCACGGTATCGCCCCCGTCGGCGTCGCTACTCGCTTTCGCGCCCCGCCCCCGCCGCGCCGGCCCCGGCCCGGCCGCCCCCCCTGCGCAGCCACGCCATAGACGCCAAGGCTCACCGGCCACTCTCCCCGGGTGACAGTCACTCTATCCCCCGGGCATCGACTGACAACGACTGATCTCGATGGCCATGGCGACCCACCATTTAGACGAGTTGCGCTGCCGAGTGACAGAGTGTGGCGACTCGAGTGTCGAGAAAGAGAAAAGAAAATTTTGCGACTTCAACGATTTGCGAGGGGGGGTGGGGGGTGGGCAGTGGTGGCGGCCTTCTATCACCTTTTTAGTGAATTACTCTTCTTATTATTAGTAATTCACGCGGGCAGTACATGTAACAGTGCCGAAGCCCTTGTGCCGAAGTTCCTTCTCGTTCTCGCGTCTGTCGTGTTCTGTACGTACATGTAACGGGAACGTTCACGCGCGGAAAGGTACCGGTACTACCGTGTGAACGTTAACACGACAGACGCGACAACCGGTGCTACGGCACTGTTACATGTACTGCCCGCTCAGAATACACACACCTTACATGATCAAGCAAGCTAATTTATAGTCGAAACGCACAAGTATCTAAACCAGCGCAAACGAGTACCCCTGTAGCCAACGTTGCTTGCTTGCTTGCTTACATGTACTTGAACCCATCTGTACCGCGGAGCATGCGCGCGTGTGTCCCGGCACCCCCGGTGTCTTTTTACCGGTAAAACAGTCTATTCCTACCGGTACCAGGGGATGGCGTCCCCCCTGCTTCTTTGCAGCGAGCTCGATACAGCCGCCGCGATCAGTGCGTGTTCCAGGTACTCCCTCTTGTATGACGGCACCACCTGCAATCGCTCGTACGGCGGGGACGTGCCGTGGGCGGACTGCGATTGCTTTGCCATCAACCCGGCATACAATCAGACTCAAACCGTTGAGAGGATCGACCAGTGGGAGGTGGACCAGGCACGCTCTCAGTTAATAATTTCGCTGCTCTCGCTCATCCTGGGCGGCGCGTACATGCTCTTCTTCTTCGTCGACGGTGATCTTCGCATGTGGCGCTATCCGCAAAACCTTGCCTTCTGGATCTACGCGTGCGATTTCGTCAAGAGCCTCTCACTCTTCCTGGTGAGTTTCAACATGGTCTACCATGCCAAGGCCCGGCTCGATGCGAAGGCTATGGGCGAGTTCGTCATCACATGGCACTCCGACTGCCTGTGCGCGCTCACGACGGCGGATAAGCACCCGGGCTGCTCGTGTGAAAACGGCGTGCTCGCGTTGATGCTGCAGGGCGGCTTGGTGGGGTCGGTGGCCTTCTACTGCGCGATGACGCACAACTTCTACTCATCGGTGCGCGACCCGTTCACCAAGCCGGAGTCGCGCCTGTGCCTGTACCACATCGTCTGCTGGGGCTTGACGGTGGCGCTCACCTTCCCGTACGCGCTGCCCTTCGAAGGGGTGGGCTCCATTCCTGGACTAAGCGGCTCGGGCTACCGCTCGGGGTACCTTGCATGCTGGTTCGCCTCGCGGCGTGCGACGCCTACGTGGGACATCGACAACATGCAGCTCTTCGTCACCGTGACGCTCCCGATCGCCCTCGTATGGGTGGTCACGCCGATCTTGTACTTGTTGGCGCGGCGTGAGCTCAGTCACGAAGGGCTGCAGGAGATGCGAGCGCCACGTGCAAAGCAGCTACGCTACGGCGACGTGCTGGTGCGTAGCTTCATCTTGTACTTCTTCCTCACGGGCATCTCCTTCATGCTCGCCTCCTACGCGTCAGACCAGCCGGGAGGTGGCTGTGACAACTATGAGCTGTCGCTGGCACTGCAGCTCGCCAACCCAGGCCACTCATGCGACCGGATCGGCGGGCCGGTGTGGTCCAAATTCTTCTTCTCAACGCTGCTCTGCCTGCAGGTGATGGGCGCGGACTGCCACTGTTCACCACTGATCGTCCCTGATCGCCGCTGATCGCCGCTGATCGCCGCTGATCGCCACTGATCGCCACCGCCTTGCAGGGAGGGGTCAACGCGCTCGCGGGCTTCATCGTCAACTTTGACATGCTGCGTCACGTGCTCGGCAAGTGGAGGCGCGGGCTCATTCGCTGCTACCAGTGCCGCGAGCTCGAGGCCCACGAGGCAGCGGCGGAGGCCGCGCGCGCTCGGCTGCTGCTGCAAGAGCAGGACGACATTGCGGACTCGCTCCGTGCGGACATTGTGATCACGACGGTCTCGGGCATCAAGCTCATGCTCTACCTTGAGGCGGCTGGGCAGGTGGGCGACTCGCCGCGCGCCGTCTTGGGCGGAAGTTACGTTGGGGCGATGATCAGTTCGGCGACGAGCACAGCCATACGCCGATGGTTCAAGAGCGCGCGACGGCCCGACGTCGAGGCGGAGTTGGTGAATCAGGCACGGAGTCTGCAGACGATGCCGCTCCAGCCGTTGGTGCAGCCGTTGGTGCAGCCGTTGGTGCAGCCGTTGGTGCAGCCGCTCAAGGCGGACGCGCCGGATGCTCCGGTGGCCGATGGTACGGCCGGTGCCATGGCCGGCGCCATGGCCGGCGCTACTGCCGGCGGAACGCCCCTCGAGGGGATGCAATCTCCGAGTGGAGATTGCATCTCGCCTAGGACCTCGGGCTCGAATCCGAGAGCGTCGTGCTCGAGCTTGGAGGAGGATGCGATACAGTCCGCGTCGACGCTGTTGGCGGTGCCGGAGGCCTCGGTGTCGCCGGTGACCTCAGGAACGTCGGTGTCGGCGACCTCTGGAACGGCAGCTGGGGCGATCGGAAAACGCACGGTACGGCGCTCCACCTCGGTCCAAAGTGAGCCGCAGCGCCAAAGCTCGGAGATGAGGCGAGCGTTGCTCGATGATCAATCTCGCGACTTGGAGATACCATCACCACGGGACTCCATCTCGGAGGCGCCGCCCGAGATCGCGAGCTCGGCGCGGGAGATTGGCGGTTCGGCGCGCCCGGAGCCCTTGAGAAAAGAGGCTTATGACGAAATACGCACCGAGGCGCTAGATGACACGAGGCAGAAGATCTTCAAAGAGTACGCGCCCCGTGTCTTTGGCTTTGTGCGCCGCGAGCTGTTCGGTGTGTCCAATGCGCAGTACATCGCGTCGCTCGAGGGCAACGTCTTAGGTGAGGATCCGTATGCGGAACAGGTGCGTGGCTTTTCGGAGGCTAAGGGTGGCGGCTTCTTCTTCTTCAGTGCCGACCGCAAGTACCTGATTAAGACCCTATCTAAGGCCGAGCACAAGACGCTACTCAAGGTGCTCGGCGCGTACGTGGAGTACCTCTGATGACCTCTGATGACCTCTGATTGACCTCCCTTATTAGGTGCTCGGCGCATACGTGGAGTACCTTATGTCGGAACAGGGGCAGCACACGCTGATCATGCGCATCGCGGGATGCTACTCCATCCATCTCTACGGCGTGACCAAATACTTCTTCGTCATGGGCAACCTATTCGACCCCGCCGTCTCCAAAAAGCCTCACGAGGTGTACGATCTCAAGGGATCGTGGGTGGATCGTCACGTCGGCCCGCCGCGCACGGCCAAGGAGAAGCGCAAGGTGTGATTGCCAATGATGGTCCCTATGATTGTTCCTCGGATGACCTCGGATGACCTCGGATGACCTCGGATGACCTCTGATGACCTCTGATGGCCTCTATTATTGTACCTCGGATGACCGCTGCGTGCCGCTTAGTGCCAATTATTGCCACCGCTGCCCCCCCTTTCCTCCTCTCATCAGGTAGCGAGCGGCGGCGTGATTACTCGTAAGGACAGTGATTGGCCGAGCTCGCGTTGGTTGCGGCTGCAGCCGGAGAAGCGTGCGAAGCTACTCCGGCAGGTGCAGCACGACGCGCGCTTCCTGAGCGCGTGCCGCATCATGGTGCGCGCAGCCTCTTTCGGACCTCTGATGGCCGCTGATTGACGCTGATTGCATGGGATGGCCTTCCGCATCATGGTGCGCGGGAGGGAGCCTCTACCGGCCCTCTGATGGCCGCTGAGTGCCTCTGATTGTTTTGGATGGCCTCACTCATCAGGACTACTCTCTCTTACTGGGCATCCATATCGTCGAGGAGGTACGCCCCGCCGAGGCCGTCGAGAACGGCGACCAGCTGCCCCACGGCTTCGCCGCGTATAGCTTCGAGGGGCCGGGCAGCTATCAGTTGGGCATCATCGACCCGCTGCAGCGCTGGAACGCGAAGAAGATTTGCGAGCGCCTGATAAAGATTATCCTCAAGTGCCGATGCGCGAAAGACGTGCGCAACGGGATGAGTGCGGTTGGGCCGAGGACCTACGCGCGCCGTTTCCACGAGAAATTTGGGACTGGACAGCTCAAGATGACGCTCGAGGAGGTGCAGGCCGACTGGGAAGAGGTCGAACAGCTCCTCGAGTCTGCTGAGCGCGCGCAACCGAGTCCGGCCGTCGCGAGCAAAAGGGGATTCTTCAATCTGGACTCGTTGAGATTCTCGTTCAGTTGAGTCCTTCTGTGAGCGGGCCACGTGGCAGCCCCTCGCAGGCCACGTGGCAGCCCCTCGCCACGCGGGGCGGAAGGCGGCCGGCGGATCGGTGCTGTTGTCTGCGGGCGCACGGCTGGGCGCCGAGGCGCGAGGGACGCGAGGACGATGAATTCCCGGATTGTGAATGTGCGCTCACCTCAGCACGCGCTGAGCGTTTAGCAGCCGGGGTGACAGCTGACACTGCTCGCGCCGCTGAGCGGAAGTACGAGTAGGCCAAAAAGGCGGGGAGCGGACTCCCCGATCGGTCGCTGCCCTATCGCTGCCCTGTTGGCTGCATTCTGGATTCTGCATCTTTTTCTTTAACTCTCGACTATAAAAGTTTGCTTTATTTGGTGTATTGCTATTGGTGACCGGACCATACTTATACACGCACGCACGCCCCAGGGTCCTCACTTGGAGAACCCAGTATATGGTTCAGATTTAATCTCCGAGATTTTAATTAGTTGATGACACTGACGAACCCTTGACGAAGCCCGTCGCGCACTATGACCCTGAATCATAAGTCTGACACTGGCAGACATACGTCACACTCC
>PJAB01001790.1:0-12202 GCA_002887195.1 Chrysochromulina parva | reverse complement strand
GCGGCGGGCGCGGCGGGCGCGGCGGGCGCGGCGGGCGCGGCGGGCGCGGCGGGCGCGGCGGGTGCGGCGGGTGCGGCGGGTGCGGCTGAGAGTGCCTCGTCGGCGCCTTTTGCCGACACGGCGCCTGCTGCCGAGGTGCTGTACGGCTACTCGTTGAGTGTGGATCCAAGTCTCTTCGGGCGACTGCGCATGCGCTGCTGGAGCAATGCCGAGGTGCGGCCGTCGCGCTATAGCAATGCCGTGCGCTTGCCGCAGGGCGTGCCCGGCGCGGTGGGCGGTGAGCCGCCCCCTCCCAAGGACGTAGAGCAGCAGCTGCTCGAAAAGGCGCGAGAGACCTACTTTAGCAAGCAGCCTCAGCACGTGACGGACGGCGGGTGGCCCGTCGCCCACCGCATCGGCAACGCGCCGAGTCGGGCGGAATGGGGCGGCAACACCCTTCTCTTGTCGGCGCCGTCGAGCGAGCAGCACGGTGCCGTACCGGTGCCGTACGACGTCCCGCGGCTGCCTGTCCGTGACACGGCTGGGCTCGCCAAGGCGGGCGCGGCGCTCGCGGCACAGTACCGTGCGATGGGCGCCGAGGGCGGAGGAGGGGGGCTAGTGTTTGGACTTCGGGTCGACCATGTGCTGCAGGCAATCCTGGGCACGCCGACGGCCAACGGCCAGTACTCGCCGCGACGCACGCTGAGCACGCTGCAGCAGCCGCTGATGGCCATGTGTGAGGTCGTCTACCACGATGTGCTCCTGCCGCTCCTTGACGGTGCGCGCGTGCTGCGCAGCGAGTGGCAGCTTGTGGGCGAGAAGATGGCGGGCATCATCCCGCGAATTGTGTCGCACGCTTGCTACTACACGCGGTTGAGTCCGCACGTGGCCGAGCTGCTCGAGATCTTGAGGAGCTTCTATGAGATGCTTCGTCAGTGCCAGCACGAGCAGTGCCTCACCTTCCATCTTGGCCATCCCGAGTACTCAGGCCCGTTGAAGCGCCAGCTGTGCGCGGAGGCGACCGTTGAAGTCTGTGCGCTGCTGTGGAAACTCTCGACGAGGATGCTCGAGATGGAGCTCGACGTGGCCGCCCACGTGGCAGCCCAGCGCCCCTGTGACGAAATCGAACCCTGGAGGCCGCCGCCCTCGAAGCTGCCCCCTGTTCAGGTAACGGCCGCCGCGCCCGCTGCCACCAGCGCCACTCGCAAAGCGGGTGCCAACGGCCGACCCACGGCGTGCTCGCCACGGCGCGCCACGCGGCCGCGCCCCCCGCGGTTTGCCCCGCGGCTTGGTCACGTGGTTGTCATCGATCCGAGCCGGCCGCAGTACGCGGGTGGGGGCGGCAACAACAGCGTGGTCGTGTACGAGCGTCAACCGACGTATGAGATCGAGCTGACGCAGAGCATGCGTGCTAGGGACGCTCTTGCACAGCGGCACGCGCGCTCGCTGCACCTGATGGGCGGGCGCACCGACGGAGTGCATCTCCTCGACGAGATCGACTGGGGGCGTGGCGCGCGCTCGCTACAGCGCGAGATCGTCTCGATGCTCGATCGTGCCAAGGTAGCTCCGAAGGACTGGGTGCATGCGTGGAGGGCGCTCGCCACCGGCGGCACAGACGCTGGCGGCACGCTCGGTGATAAACCTAAGCATGGGGGCGAGGGTATTCATGCCACCCACGGCGGCAGCGTGCCCGCTGGCGACCCGATGAGCTTCGAGTCGACACGTGTGCCCACGCGCCACCCGCTGTGGCGTGGAGCTTCATCGGCCATCGACGTGAATCCAGGGCTCTTCACGTTCACGGACCTCGAGAGCGTCGTCAGAGCGATCGTTCGACCGGCAGACGATGGACCTTGCTCGCACTGGCAGCGGCTGCTCGTTCCGGCCGTGCTGGCGATGCACAGGGAGCTCCGGCGCAAGGACGAGCGCATCGAGAGCTCGGCGCTCGTCGGCTGGTTGGTTGAGGGATGGCGCCGGGCATTTGTTCTGGAGCACACGCCACAGCCTCCCAAGCGCGTCCCGCTCACCAACCCGCCACATCTCACTAGTGTTCACAGTGCGCTCGAGTTCACAGTAGTCCCCGTGATGGAGGGTGCGAAGGTCCCTCCACCTTCGCGTGCCAGCAGGCCTGGCAGCGCCTCTAGTACACGCTGGCTGGGGCGGCCGGCCAGCACGGACTCGCCGTTGCGCCCGTCTCTGCCCCCCAGCAGGCCTGGCAGCGCGGCCACGAAAGTGAACCCGACGACGCGGGAAAGACCCGCGTCGGCGGTAGCGCGGATGCCGCCTCCACCGCCGCCCTCGCGTCCCTCGTCGGCGTTCGCCCGTAACGCGTCCGCGCCACGGCCGGGGACGGCGCCCGCGGGGCTGTCCAAGGCGCGTGTCGCGCTGACCATCGACGGCCATCTCTCCACCGAGATTGAGAGCGAGATGCACACCGAGATGGACACCGAGATGGACACCAAGGGGGCAGCCGCCGACGCCTCGCTGCGCCCGCGCCCACGCTCAGCGCTCGTCCGAAGCGCCAGCGAAGTGACTCCACTCGAACGCTATCGACGGATCCAGGCCGCACGCACGCACACATGCATGCAGCGCCGGGGCGGGGCGTCCATGCACAGTGTATACGAGGCGCCGTCGCTCTTCGAAGAACTCGCTTCGATTCCCCCGAAGAGCCTAGACGCCCGGCACGGCGCTTTGTCAAGCCCCACAAGTGCGGGCAGCCTGCTAAGCACCGTGCCGGGCACCCTGCTAAGCGCCTCGCTCGTGCGCATGGCTGCGGACGCGCCGCTCTCGACATCGGAGACGGGACAAAGCAGCCCGATGTGGTCGGCGCCGGTCTCGATGGCCTACAGAGCGATGCTGTGAGAAGTCAGAAGAAGGCGCAGCTCGTCTATTGCAAGAGCGACTTTGCGGCGATCTTGTAGTTAAAGTGTGTAGAGGTGCTAGTTGTGGGAGCTAGGAGGCTTGATATGCGAGTGTCTAATCATGGAAAGTGAATGTGAGAAGTGGCGCCGTCGTGAGCAGTTTTGTGGACGCCCGGGCCCTGGACGCCTTGTTGCGGCGCGATGTGGCCGACCGCCGGCCTACAAGACGCACGCGTGCGCGTGCAAGAGCCGATGCTCCAAGTCTGTGTTACAACCTGCTGCGGTCGTGACCTCTCCTGGGCCGGAGATCTCCTGAGTGCTGGCGGCTGGTCTCCCAAGCTTCACCGCAAGAGGCGAGATTTTGATGGAAGTACTTCACTATCTCTGCCATCAATCCTTGGCCGCCACGCCCAGCTGATAATTTACCACAAGGGTGGTAATTCTTCCGAGGTCCGCATGCTTCTTGATGCGGTGCGTGCACGTGTGGCGCACCCGGCCTCCGTGAAGGCGGTGCTTCTGCCGAATGCTCCTGGACGTGAGGGCCACACGATAGCGCATCACATCGCCGAGAATTGGAACCACCTGGCGCTCGTGACCACCTTTGTGCAGGGCGACGTCAAGGCAGACCACATGGTGCCAATTGTCGAGCTACACGACGCGCTCGTTCGGGCCCGCCAGCATGTCATGACGGAATGGTCGGAGCTGACGCACACATTCGGTGTGGCCGCACCGCACCATGGCAGCGCCGACGCGGCTCGAGCTATTGTGCAGCGCATGGCCAGCGTCATGCAGGCCGCAGCCCCGAACACGGGCGCAGCCTGCCTCTGCCACGCGAGCGAGCTGCCTCCGCTGCTCTGCGAGGCCGACTCGGGTCCTGATGCCAGAGCTTGGCCATGCCCAACGTGGTTTAGAGAGGCACAGCACAAGAGCCATGGTGCGCTCCAGCAGCTCGGCGGCTACACTTCGCTGATGGGCTTCGTCATGCACGGCTTTCTCGGCGAGCAGACCTGGCCCGGCATGCGAATTCCTTGGTGCAATGCCGGCGCGCTCTCGGTGACCGTTGACCAGGCACGCGCCGCCAAGCCTGTGGAGTGGTGGCTCGCCCTCCGCCAGCTGCTGGAGCGCGACCGCAAGATCAAATGGGTGAGTGCGCTCCGGATGGCGCACGTCTTCGAGCGGCTCTGGTTACGCATCTTCAGCAGCACGCCAATACAAGGGGGTAGCGGTGATGTCAGCAGTGGTGGCAAGAGGCGCAGCGTGCCGTCGTGCCTCGACGATCCGAATACGACTTGCTGTGTGAAGCACCACGAGTGCTGCTGTCCTACTCGTCGCCGCGCGCCTGCAGGTCGGGAGGAGCTCATGGAGGTGGCCCTGGCTCCCATTTGACACACCGCGGTCACATGGATATGTTGACGCTTTGGTATTTTTAGTTCGCGCGAGTCTTCCGCCACGTTCGCAGAATCGCCGCTCTTGTGCCGGGCCGGGCCGAGAGCGGAGAGCGGGCGAACTAATACCAAATCGACTGTTGCAGACAAATCGAATGCGTACGTCGCGTGTCGATCTTTATCGTTACCCGACCGTTTCTATATTATAGGCGAGATCCGGACCGGTAGCCCTAATGACGAAACCCCCTGGTTGCCTAATAAAGAGATGACGAAACCCTGCGAGGTCTCGTAAGGCGCGTAGCTTAATCTTTACATACGATGAAGACTGTTGACGCTCTCCCGGAACGGAAGTCGTGACATACCCTATTACCCTTCGCTTCCCCGCCCGCTACTCGGAGTTCACGCACACGGAGCATGATCGAGCACGCGTGCAAGCTTTCAGACCGTCACACCGCCGAGTTGGTCCAGGTACTCAGTGAGAATGCGCTGCAGCGCGCGGTTGGTCGTGAGCTCGGGCAGCACGACTTCGCGGAGCAGCATTCGCTTGCACAGCCCGAGTACACCAGGCTGCCACGCGAGAGGCGCCGTCTCGGCCATCTCAGCGGCCGGTGTATGGGCGGCGGTCGGCGCGCCGTCGAGGCTGGGCTGTGAATGTGAAGAGAGGCTGGGCTGGTCGAGCGGCCCGAGCAGCTCATCACAGAGCTCGCGCACCTGGCGTTCCGCGAGCTGGCCGCCCTTGTCGGCGAGCGCGTGCGCATACACGCGCAGCCACGCCGAGTACTCGGCTGGCTGACGAATCTCACGGCAGGCGGCCAGCTGGTGCTCGAGGTGTGCGAAGGAGACGAGGCGCTGCTCGTCAGGAGGGATGGCCGCGAGCGAGGCCGCCAGCCGCGCGGCCGACGTCTCGTGTCGACCGCTCGCGGAGGCATGGTGCTGCTGCAGCGCGGCTAATGAGTCTGAGGCGGCGCTTCCGCCCATCACGGCGCTTCCGCCCATCACGGCGCATCCGCCCATTACGGCGCTTCCTCCAGGGCCGAAGGTTGAAGGCAGTGACGAGCGATACTCCGAGGCGCCGAAAGCCTCATCACCCAGGGCGAGCCAGGCCTGCATTGTTGGGGAGTACGTGAACGCACCGTGCGGCAGCAGTAGCACCGGCTGGCCGTTGGGCAGCAGGTACGCACCGAGCAGACGCGCAGCGCCGCTGCCACCGCCGCCGCTGCCACCGCCGCCGCTGCCACTGCCGCCGCCGCCGCTGCCACTGCCGCCGCTGCCGCCGCTGACATTCGGCGCGCCGGCCGCGAAGGCGCCGAGTTGAGCGGTGGGGTCGCCCGCGTCGTTGCTGGGCTCAACGAGCGCCGCCGCGGAGCAGCGCAGGGTGCAGCGCGGCTGCTGGGGTAAGCCGCACCATACAAGCACGTCGCCAGCGGCGCCGACGACGAGGAGGGAGTGAGAGTGATCCGCCACTAGGGCTGCGAGCCCCGCTGCACAAGGACGGAGAGATGGGAGGGCACGGCGCCCCGCAGGTGTGAAGACGGTGACCGAATGGTCGGCGCCTCCGACGGCAGAGAAAGACGAATTGCCGGCGAGGAGCACGGAGCGGATGGGCAGCACAGAAGTCCAGAGCACCTCGCCCGCGCGCGAGCACGTGAGCATCGTCTGAACGCCGACGTGCTCGCTGCGGCCGCCGCTGCCGCCGCCGCCGCCGCCTAACCCGAGGCCGCGCCGGCTGCTAGCGGGGAGCGCAGCCTCGAGGATCACCGGAGCTCGTTGCGACCGGACGTGCCCGCTGCGACCGCCGACCGTCGTGCCGTCACTGACGGCGGCCGGATGGTGCGCTTCGGATAACTCGAGGGCCATAGGACCCTCTGGCACTGGCGCGGGTGTGAAGATGAGGGCGGGACCGGTCGACAGATGGCGACTGGCGGCGGCTGAGGCCGTCGCAGCGGCCGCCGCCGCCATCGCCGCTGCCGCCGTACCGGCCTCCCCAGCGCCCACCACGGCGCTGCTGGGCTTCCCCGTTCCCGCCCCACCGCCCACTTTCGCGCGCTTACTCGCTGCAGCCGCCCCACCGCCGCCGCCGCCGCCTCCTCCTCCGCCGCCGGGTCGCTTGGCAAGGGCTCCACCCGTCATCGGAGCGCCCGGTGGCTGAAGCATCCGAGCGTTGGCGAGGGAATTGGCCCCGGTAAGCGCCGTACCGGTGGCGCCAGCCGAGCTCGCGGCCGCCGCGGCCGCGTAAGCGGCGGCAAAGGCGCTCGCAGAGGCGGCAGGGGATGCAGCTGACGCGCCATTCGCGCCGTTGGGATGCATGCCGTGCGTGCCAAAGTGTGCGGCTGCAGCGGCGGCGGCCGCCGCCGCCGCCGCGGCGGCGGTGGGTGAGGGGACGCCCGAGAACGCTCCCGAGATTCCTCCCGAGATTCCTCCCGAGATTCCTCCCGAGATTCCGCCCGAGAACGCTCCTGAGATTGCTTCCGATACGCCCGGTGGAGGCACTCGCGGTTGCGGATCCGTCGGTGCCGGCAAGGGCGGCAGGGAAAACCCGGGCGGCAGGGCGAACCCGGGCGGCAGGGCGACCGGCGGAAGCGGCGCGGAAGTGGGAGCCGGAGCGTGAGCGTGAGCGGATGATGCGAGCGGCATCACGGATGCGCCGGGCTGGTCGGGCACGGGCTGGTCGGGCACGGGCATGAGCCGCCGCCGCCCGTTGGCGTCGCGCCGCTCTTTTTGCAGCGCGAGCACTTCCTTGGCACTGAGCTCCCGCGAGGCACTCCCAGGGGATTCTCCCGCACCGCCGCTGCCGCCACCGCGCACTGTGCCACTGGGCGATGAGGCCGCGGCGGCGGCTGAAGCGGCGGCCGCGGCGGCACTGGCGGCCGCGGCGGCGGCGGCACGCTGCCGCTCGAGAGCAAGCAGTTCCGTCGATTCGACAAGGGTGGATGGCGGGCGAGGTGCCTGGAAGGTGTCACCGTAGAGTTGCGTGAGGCGTGAGCGATGCTCGGTGGCGCTGATGGGTACGCCCAGCTACGCAGACAGAGGGGAGATCGAGAGGCGTACGCGCGCATGAGGAAGGGAGTCGAATGCATGCACGGAACGCGGGAGATCGCGGGAGATCGCGGGAGAGCGTGGGAGAGCGTGGGAGATTGCGAGAGAACGCGAGGCGCATGTGTGCTCGTGCTCGGCGCAGCGCCCCGTGCGAGGGCTCGTGGGCGTGGGGGGCGGCGTGGGGGAGATGGCACGTGGGCGCGTGGGGGAGAGCGTGTGGGGGAAGGCTCGTGGGGCGAGCTCGCACCTCCCCTGGGGAGAGACGAATGGCCGCGATAGATCCATCCATTGAGCACGCGAGGAGACAGTACCCGTCGGGAGTCCACGCGACATCAAGTATGTCCTGTTCGAAGACTCCACGCACCACTACGAGTGCCTTCGGTGAGGCGGTCACCCAGATCGAGAGGATTGCGTCCTGGCCGCCGAGGGCGCAGCACGTGTACACACTGCCGCCGGCGCCGTGGCTGCCGCCGTTGCTGGCGTCGCCGGCGGCGGCAGCGGCTGTTGTGGCGTGGCGGAAGATTTTGGGATTGAAAGCGGCGCATGCGACGGGGTCGGTGTGGCCCACAAAGTCGCACTCTTCGGAAAACTCATCGGTCGCGATCGCCTGCGGGCAAGACGCGGCAGTTACGTGTCAGGGTGTGCAGCCGGCGTACATTCGCTGCTGGGCGAGAGAGGGTGCGCAGGCTAGCCCACCGGACGGCGGAGCACCACGGCAATGTGCTCCGGCCGCTTGAAGGCATGCGGGCAGCATAGGAAGCTACCGTCCGGTGACCAACCAGGACGTCGGAACAGAGTCTTCTCGGTCGCTCTCTGGAAGGGCGCCTCTACCCGGCGCACCAACGTCCAGTCGCTAGTCGACCAGAGGAGTACGGAGCGGTCATCGCCCTGCGAGGCGATGTATCGGCCGATCGGGTCCCACGCGACCCCCTTGGCCCACGCGCGATGGCCCCGAAGCACTGCGACGAGTGGCTGAGAGACGGCGCCAGAGGCCCCAGCAGCCGGCTCGATGGCGGCGGCGGCTTCCCACACCCGCACCTCGTTGTCGAGCGAGACGGAGGCGACGCGTGACGAGTCGGGCGACCACGCGACACCCACCACGTCGCCGCTGTGGCCGCGCAGTGTCGCTGCGCACCGCCACTTTTCCACATTGGCAGGTGCTGCCGACCCAAAGGCATGTGCCCCTCCGCGCTCGCCAGCGGCTGCGAGCCGCCAGAGTATCACGGTGTGATCGTCCGAGCAGGATGCGATGGCGCGACCGTCGGGAGACCAGCGCGCGCAATTGACCGCGCCGAAGTGTCCCTCGAGCGTCGCCAGAAGCCGTACCGAGCCATCTTTCTCCGCCGCCTCGTCGGTGCACGGGCGCATCGCCCAGAGCTTTACTTTCCCATCGTTGCCCGAGGTGACGAAGCGTGTACCGTCCGGGTGCACGTCAATGGAGGTAATGGGCTTCTCGTCGTGCGATACCCAACCTGGTTTTGACACCGCCACCATGTGTTGGCACGTCGGCTTCGCGGTTCTCGAGGAAAAGTTTTTCACACCATCGCCTTCTTCGGTTCACACAGTGTTATCTAAGGTTCAAGCCAAGCACTGCTGCACGGTACCCAACGGTAGCGTGTCTCGCCGTGCTGCGTGCTCGAAGCGCTCGAGCGCCTCGTCGACGAAACGCTCTTGCTCGCTCTTGAGCCGCATGTTGAGCCGTTGGGCCAGAGCTGGTGCATCGACGCCCACGGCGAGGCCCTCTGAGGAGCCGTCGGCACATGCGTCGGCGTCCCGGGCAATCTCACGCGCGAGCTCGGCGGCATTGCGGAAGTGCAAGCAGAGCATGACCGCAAGCTCTGCGTGGTGACGAAGCCGGCTGAGCATCTCGAGCAGAGTGGCCTCGTCCTCGCACACTCCAGAGGCCGTGCCCGCCGGACCAAAGGAGTCGAGCACTCGGCGTGCCGCTGCGCGATCGGCGGCGCCCGGCCCGTTGCCCGTTGACGCGCGCTCGAAGGCTTCGTTCGCGGGCTCCTTGCATGTTCCGCGGCTCTGCAGCTCTGCCTGGTGAGATCGAAGATCCTCGAGATCGCCCAGATAGCTCGCTGTGCTCGCCTGTCGCTGGTTGCGGTAAAAGTAGTGCCAGTGCTGCGAGATCCACTCTTGTGACACGGCCTCGCTGCGTACGCTCTGCGCACATCCCTCTCCGCAGGCCAGAGGCATCGTAACCTGATCGAGGTCGAGGACAGCCGCAGCGTTTTGCTGACGCATCCATTGTGCGTAACGCACGTCGCAAAGCGAGTGTGCAAGCACCGCAGCGGGAGTTTCACACAGGAAACGTGCCAAGAAGGCAGGCCGAACCGCGTACTGGAAGATTTCGCTGCTGCCCAGCCAGAGACCCACCTGTCGTGAGGCGATCAGGCGGTCCACATCGGCGGGCCCTTTTGCCTCCCGCGCCGCCTCGTCCAGAGGGTAAGCGTACACTCCAAACGAGAGTGCGCAGACCTCAGAACGGGCGGCTGATGGTCCGGAAGCCGTGACGGCGGAGCACGCGCGCCGTGTGAGGCGCACACGTTGCGGGTGCCACAAGTCGTCGTCATCGGTGAACAGCAGCCACGCCGGTACGGGTGAGTTGCCACCGCGGTCACGTTCAAAGGCCGTCAGTGCCTTGCGGAAGTGCTGGTACTGTGAGAGGCGCCGTGCTTGGCGCATCGTCCGGACGCGCAGTGGCAGCACAGTCCTTGACAATAGCTCTTGCGTCGCGCATGCGAGCGCCTCGTCGATGGCGTACCACGACACGTAAAGGCCCTCAACCTGCTCAACCTGCTCGGCGATTGAGTTGAGGAGGAAGCTCAGGTAGCGGAGCCGTTTCTTCGAGCTTACGTGCGAGGCGAGCAGTACGGCAAGCACGCAGCCGTCGCCGGCATTAGATTTGGTGCGCATGCGGAAGGCCTGCCTGGTACATGTACGAGCCGAGGAGCAGGTGCTCGCCATATTCGCCGATAGCTTCGGCAGTTTCGCCTAAGTTGAACGGTAAATCCTGGTTCGGGAGTGGTTCGGGCGCATTGTGAAGCTGTGAATCACTCAAGCATCCTGTAAAGTATCCAAATTTTTGAGGCTCACGAGTTGACTTGACTTGACTTGTCTTGAGACGTGTTGAAAGCGAAGCCCCAGTGTCTGCCGACGAGGATGCAGCACACGCCCGGTCGATTCGCCTCGGCGCCCGATGACGCGGATGCGCTTCAAGAGGTCACGTACGCCAATCGAAAACTGCAAGCGAGCCTGAAGATTCAGGACTTCGTCCGCAACAAACAAATCTGGAAGCTGTTCACCCAGCTCGACGTGAACAATGATGGCACGCTGAGCTTCGAGGAGGTGCGTGGCATCATAGGCCTCTTCGAAGCTCAGCATACGCTCGGGGGAAAGACGCCAACCACCGAGTATCAGGCGGCATTCCAGCGTTTCGATGAGGACGGCAGCGGCGCTCTCGATCTCCAGGAGTTTGGCAAGCTCTGCTGCGAGCTGGAGATGCTCGCGAGGCGGTCCGACATGGCGGTAGAGGCGGAGGCGTCGGTGGCGCCGCCTGTGGACGGCGAGCCGCCGAAGCCGTATGACAAGCACAAGGGGCGCGGCGGCGTCGGCGGCGCACTGTACGAGACGTTTAAGGTGGTGACTCTCCAGAAGAAGAAGGGCGGCGAAGCTGCGCTCACCTCGGCGCTCACCAAAGTGACCTCGCCTCTCTCGGCCACGTCGTCATCAGCGGGGTCGCCATTTGTCGCCAGATCGCCTTCATTCCCATCAGCGGCGCCCGCAACCAAGGAGAATTCTCCTTTCTCGTTCACATCGGGATCGCCTTTCTCGGCCGAGAGTTCGGTTGGGCGTGCTCAGCGCAGAGCTCTCTTCGCCTCGGCGCCCGATGACCGAGAGGCGCGTCAGGAGATCGAGGAGATGAATCGAAAGATGCAAGAGGCCTCTCGCCTGGAACAAGTGTTGGCCTCGACGCCCGATGACATGGATGCGATGATGGAGATCATCAGCGCGAATCGAAAATTGCAGGCGAGCCTCAAGATTCAGGAACAAGTCCGCAGCAAACGACTCGCCATTCTCGCCGTGTCTGCCATGCAGGAGAAGCGTGCGAATCGCGACGCCATGGCAGACACAGCACAGCCATCGACGTCCACGGCGGCAACAGCGTTGCCAGAAGACAACGCTGCCGCACCATCGCCATCAGCAGCTCCGCCATCAACATCGCCGCCAACAGCCCCGCCACCAGCGCCGCCAACAGCGCCGCCGCCACCGACAGACGCCTCGCGAGACGCGATGATGGAGCACACGGCGAAGCTGCAGCTGCAGAAAAATTTCTTGGAGAAGCAACTCCAAGCGGCGGTCGACGATGACGATTTCGATCTGGCCGTCAAACTGCAGGCCAATCTCGACGAGCTCAACGATGAGGCTGCCGAACTAGCGGCCGCTGAGGCCGAGGCAGCAAAGGCTGAGGCTGAGGCTGCCGAACATGCGGCCGCAGAGGCCGAGGCAGCGAAGGCTGAGGCTGAGGCTGCCGAACTAGTGGCCGCAGAGGCCGAGGCAGCAAAGGCTGAGGCTGAGGCTGCCGAACTAGCGGCCGCTGAGGCCGAGGCAGCAAAGGCTGAGGCTGAGGCTGCCGAACTAGCGGCCGCTGAAGCCGAGGCAGCACAGGGTGAGGCTGAGACTGCCGAACTAGCGGCCGCAGAGGCCGAGGCTGCGAAGGCTGAGGCTGAGGCTGCCGAACTAGCGGCCAGAGAGGCCGAGGCAGCAAAGGCTGAGGCTGAGGCTGCCGAACTTGCGGCCGCAGAGGCCGAGGCAGCGAAGGCTGAGGCTGAGGCTGCCGAACTAGCGGCCGCAGAGGCCGAGGCAGCAAAGGCTGAGGCTGAGGCTGCCGAACTAGCGGCCGCAGAGGCCGAGGCAGCAAAGGCTGAGGCTGAGGCT
>PJAB01001789.1:0-12204 GCA_002887195.1 Chrysochromulina parva | reverse complement strand
GACCACAAAAGCAAAGCCGAAGGCTGCTTTACAGTGGTGGCTAGACGCGGCGCGCGCATACCATTTTGTTTCCCCACAGCCCTCTAGCGCTGGACGAAGGTCGACCCCCTCGACTCCCAACGAGGCTCGCGATGCAACGAAACTTGCCAAGTTTGAACGAAATGTAACAGCCTTGACACAGGAATTTCACATTGTCATAGAGACGGGGCTGGCGCGCGACTTGCCGCGCCTACTGAGGGGGAAAACCGGTCCGACTCCCAGAGTGACTGCCTTGGTGCTTGGTGTCGGTCCACGTCCAAGTTCCAACACCCACATGCCGCTGGCCGCTCATCCAACTGCTCTGTCCCCAATGTCTCTATCCCTGTCCGCCTCCTCTCCCCGAGCCGTCACCGTTCCGCCAGCCGCCGCCAGCCGCCGCGAGCCGCGCGCGCATCGCCCCTCGGTCTATCGCCTCCCCCTCTCTGCTGCCCTCCTCAGCCCTCCTCAGCCCTCCTCAGCCCAGCATCTTCGATAGGCCGTCGGCGGCGGCGCCGAGCAGCCCACGCGCCGCCGGGGTCGCCGCCGGATCGGGCTGCATGCATTTCTCCCACTTGGAGCGCAGCAAGTCGTGGTCAAGGTCGCGACCGATGAAGACGCACTTGGAGATCTTTGGCTCGTCCTTGGCCCACGGCTCGAGCGCGGTCGTGTACTGGATCTGCTCATGGACGCCCTGGAAGATGAAGCGTGCGTCCCCCTCCTCCACAAAGGCGAGCACCCCCTTGGACCGGTAGAGATCCCTCGCCTTCGTGCGCAGCAGCTCGGACATGAACGCGTTGAATTGGGCGGAAAGTAACGGCCGATCCGCCGTGAGCCCGAGAGACCCGACTCCCGACAGGTCGTGCTTCTTCCTGCGCTTGCGCACGCCCTCGTCGTGCCCGTGGGCCACGTCGGGCATGCACTCCTCCACTCCGCCCGCCGCGCTGCCGGAGCCACCGCCGGAGCTGTGCCCGTGATCACTCTGCTCGGCATGGCCATGATCGCTGATGTCCGCGTGCCCGTGGTCGGTCTCGGCGCAGTCGGGGTCGTGGTCTGTCTCGTGCCCGTGCTCGACGGCATGGTCGTGCTCGGGTTTGCCGACCTCCGGGAAGTTCTTGTACGACTTGCCCGGCATCGGGATGAAGTTCATCGGTTCGAGCTCGACCTCATACTCGTCCAGGTTCGCGTTCATGCGCTCGATCGAGAAGGAGGCGATGTTCATCACTTTCTCGACCGGAACGCGCGATCTCTCCGTCTCGATGAGCTCGGCAAAGGAGTTGATCGAGTTGATCTGCTCCTTGAGCTCCTTGAGCTCCTCCTTGGTCACCAGGTCGATCTTGTTCAGCAGCACGCGGTCCGCGAACGCAATCTGGCAGACGCTCTCGTTGATCGCATCCTCCTGACGCGCCTCGTTCAAGTGAGCTGCGACGTACTTGCAATCGACGACGGCAATGACGCCGTCCACGCGAAAGTGGTTGGAGATCGAGGCGGACTGCGTGAACGTCGCCACCACCGGCGCCGGGTTCGCCATCCCCGTCGTCTCGACGATCACGAGGTCAAAGTCGTGGCGCCGCTCCTTGAGCTGCGAGAGCGCCTTCAAGAGGTCGCCGCGCACCGTGCAGCACGCGCAGCCGTTGTCGAGCGAGATGATCTCCTCAGCGACGTTCAGGTTCTCCTTGACCAGCGCCGTGTCGATATCGACGCTGCCGAACTCGTTCTCGATGACGCACACCTTCTGCCCCGTCTTGTTGGTCAGGATGTGGTTGATGAGCGTGGTCTTGCCCGCGCCCAGGAAGCCCGTGATGATGGTGACAGGCGTCTTATCGGCGTCGGGCACGTCCTCCATAAACTCCTCCTCCTCGTCACGGATGCCGGGCTCGTCGAAGAGCTGCCGGACGACGCGGTCCTCGTCCGCGGGCGCAAAGATGAGCTTCTTGTCGTCGAGCAGCACCTGGTACGGCACGCACATGCCCTCAGGAAAGGAGCGCTGCGTATAAAAGTGCTTGACGATAGTGCCAGCCTTCCACTGGCCGCAGTTGCACTCGACGCGAGTGCCGACTGGGAAGCGCAGCGTAATGGAGTCGACGTCTGCCAGTCTGATGGACATGTGTGCTCGGGAGCCGCGATGCACTTCGAGACACGTAAGAAGTGGCAGCACTGCTGCCGATCCTCTGTGGGGAACGGGCAGGAACACAATTTACCTGAAAGAGTCAACTTCCGAGTCACCCAGCGGTGAGTCGGCATTCGTGGTACGTGTAGATTCGGCAATTTTGACTAATTTTGCCCGAAACCGTCCTGCTCCCGCGCAGTGCCCCCGCCGCCTACGCCGCACCACCGCACCATGACTTCGCGGGCAGCTCGTCGCGCGGCGGCGGCAGTTGGCGTCGCCGCCACCATGACAAACGCGGCAGCTGCAGGTGATGCTACCGGCGCTGCTGCTGTCATACAGGCAACATCGCCATCTGATGCTTCTTCTTTGCCAGCGTCAGCACCGTCGCTTTCACGACGGCGCGCTGCGGCCTCCGGCACTGCCGCCGCCCCGGCCGCGGCGCCAACTGCCAACGCAGCCGACGCCTCCGACGCCACTTCTGAGGATCCATCCCGACGCAGCCAGCGCTCCAAGGCAGCAGCAGCAGCAGCAGCAGCAGCAGCAGCAGCAGCCGACGCTCCAGCATCGGCCGATCCTACTGAAACGGCTTTGCGCCCCAGCCCCAGCCCCAGCAGCCGCCGCAGCAAGGCTTCGTTGGCCGAGGCGCCGGCCGCATCCTCGACGCGCTCGTTCGCTGCTCCCATGCCCATCGACGAAGCGATCCCTAAAATGGACATCGGGGACCAGGTGGAAGAGCTCCTTGAGGAGGAAGAGGAGGCGGCCGCCGCCGCTCCGAGCGCGGCGGCAGCGAGTCCCGCGCGCGCTGCGCCTGCGCCTGCCGCTTCCGTTGCGATCGCCGCTCCCACTCCGGTCGCTCCCGCGCCGGGTAGCGCTTCCTTTCGCTCGCGCCGCGGCTCCTTGACGGCATCTCTTGGCAAGGCAGCGGCTGTCGCTGCGTTCGCTGTCATCGGCGACAGTATCGATGCCTCTGTCGGCGGCGGCAGCAGCGGCGTGAGCGGCGGCGGCAGCTGCGGCGGCAGCTGCGGCGGCAGCGGCGGCGGCAGCGGCGGCGGCAGCGGCGATGCCGGCGGCGGCACCGGCGCAGCGGCGGTGCCGTCACTGAGCGCTGCGACCCTCGCCCTGCTCGTGCAGCACGTCAAGCCAGCGACGAAGAACGCGACGTCCCTGGCCGAGACCGAGGGCTTTGCGGCGGTTCGCCTCGTCGTCGACGTGCTTGGGCTGAGCAAGTTCAGCTGCTGCAGCGACGCCGAGACCACCGGCCGGCGGCTCACGCTGCAGAAGCTGCGCGCGGACTGCAGTCTCGACTGCTCGGCGTCGAGCCCTCTGAGGGCTGCCCTGTACGAGGCGCTCGCCTCCGCCGAGGAGCAGGACTCGGATGTGCACGTGGTGATGTACGCGCTGGACGCGGCGCAGGCAAGGCGCGCGGCCGAGGCGCCGGCGGCGCCGCTCGATCTGGGTACCGAGATCGGCTCGGGCTTCGTCAATCTCGAGCAGGTGCTCGCCAAGGGCGCCGAGCTGAGCGAGGAGCCCTTACCACTCAAGAGCCCGAAAGGAAAGGTGCTCGGCACGGTGGGGGTGACCAGCACGGGGCTGATCCCGCTGCTGCGCCAGATGAAGGCGGCGCTGGCGAGCGCGGGAGGTTCGATTGCGCAGGCGCTCGGGAGCGACTCGGTAGCGGCGAAGGAGGAGAAGGCAGCGGCCAAGGCGGCGGCCAAGGGCGAGGACGCCGATCCCAACTCGCCCACGCCTTCGTCCCCCGAGAACACGACGCCGAGCGCGTCCACGTCCCACTCGCGCACGACGACGCCGAACGCGAGCGGCGACTACGCGCAGATCCTCGAGAAGCACCAGAAGCGCCTCCAGCAGGAGCGGCTCCAGGAGGAGCAGTCCGCCAAAGGGCTGCTGCGCTCGGTCGTGGTCGTCAAGTCGCTCAAGGTGCGCCGTGCGACCGGCCACGTGTCTCTCAAGCTGGCCGTGCGCTCGATCGTGCTGGCTGACAAGGACAAGGAGCGCGAGGAGGCGGCGCACGCGGCGGCCAAGGCGGCCGAGGCGGCGCGTGTGGCGGCGGCCGCCGCCAAGGCGGCCGAGGCGAAGGCGGCCGAGGTGAAGGCGGCCGAAGCCAAGGCGGCCCTGGCGGCAGAGGAGGCGCGGCGGGAGATGCGCTTCGCGGTGAGCTACGTGGAGATCTACGACCCAAACGCCCTCGGCGTTCGCCGCCTCAAGATTGAGATCGACCCGCTCGGGCTGAATGACGAAGCGGCAGGCGCCGCTGCTGCAGAGGATGCCGCGGCCTGCGGCGGCAGCTCGAGCATCGCGCGCGCGGCGTCAGCGCGGCCGTCGCTCGGCATCTCGGGCCGCGCGCGCGCGGCACCGGCGGCAATGCCTCTCGGCCTTAGCCCGAGCCGCAAGCTCAGTTCGGCGCTGGGCGAGAAGGACAAGGAGGGGGAGATCTCGAAGGGGGAGATCTTCTTCGACTTTGTGCACTGCGTGCCGGTACCGATCGACAGCCGGGCGCGCGAGGCGCTCAAGGCGGCGCTCCGCTCGCCCACCCTCGAGGACTCCGATGTGTATGTGGTACTCCATGGCTTCGGTGGCAGCGCGCCGCGCGACGGGGTCGAGCTCGCCACGGCAATGCTCAATCTGGAGGAGATGCTCAAGGAGGGCGAGGACATCGTCGAGCGTTGGATCGAGTTGAAGCCCTCGAGCACCACGAGCAACACGGGCAGCAGAGGCATCGGCGGCACTCACGGCGGCGCCAGCCTCTCGTCCCCTCGGTCGCCTCGAGGCGATCAGGAGAGGATGCGCCCGATCGGACGCGCCAAGGTGAGCGTGACGGCGCTCGCGGCCCTGCAGGCGGTCCAGAAGGAGGTCATCGAGGCGCCGCCCATCGAGTCGGTCGAAGAGAAGCTGCCCGACACGGCGGAGCGCTGGCGGCTGCGCGTCCAGATCTCGGGCGTCGTACTGAGCGCCCACCCGGAGACGGCAGGCTGGTACGGGGTGCACCTGCATGCGAATGGCGAGCGCTTCGAGAGCCGCACGTACCGGTACGAGCCGCCCCTCTTCGACACGCTCGCGGCGCCGGTGCAGCTCAGGACGGCGCTCGATCGCGAGGTGTACCTGGGCCCACGCACGCCCATCTTTGCGACGCTCCTCGCCCAGGCAGCGCCGTCCAACTCGGAGACGCGCCGCATGGCGCTCCGGGCGGCCTCCGACGCCTCCGACGCGGCCGCCGCGTCGGCGCGCGTACTCGAAGAGGCCGGCCACCCGCCCGAGGTCATCGACGAAGCTCGCGATGCTTGCGAGGGATTCGGGATCCAGCTGGTCGAGCGCGAGGGCAGTGCGTGGAGGGTGCGCGCACGCTGCTGGGTGGGCGGCTCCGCGCTCTTCAGTGTCTCTCGAGACGGGACCCCCTTCAAGGCAGCGCTGCTCGACCTCGCAGGCTATGAGTGCGGCGTCGTCCTGGTCACGCTCTCGAGCGCCTTCATGCACCGCGCGCTCGTGGAGCATTTGAACGAGGCCGGGGAGGACGTGCTCGCTGGCCGATTCGAAAAGGCAGGGCTCGTGCCCGCCAAGGACGAGCGGCTGCGCGCGGCGCTCGCTGCCGCGCGTGCTCTCACTGGCACCGACAGCGGCGACAGCGGCGGCGCCGGCAGCGGCGGCGCCGCCGGCAGCGGCGGCAGCGGCGGCAGCGGCGGCAGCGGCGGCAGCGGCGGCAGCGGCGGCAGCGGCGAGATGCCCTCGCGCCGAGGCCGACGATTCGCCCAGCACGACGCCCATGCCGAGGATGCCGAGGTGGAGGGGATCCTCCAAACCGGTGGGGAAAGGGAGGAGCAGGGCGCGGCCAGCCGGACGCGTGCGCCCGACACGGCGCCCGACGAGGTGAGCCTCGAGCTCGAGCTGAGCTCGCTCGCGTTCAAACTAGGGGGCCCGACCCTCCCTCCAGGCAGCCGGCTCATGTGCGAGCTCAGCTTTGGCCCGCCGCCGGGGCTCCTCGGCACGCCCATCACGACGCGCCTCGTGCCCGCGCCGTCCAAGCACACGCTCGAAGCACGGCTGCACTGCCGACGCGTCGTGCCGGTACAGCGCGACGGCCCGCTGTGGAAGGCGCTGCTCGAGGAGCTCACCGCGGCTCCAAAGGACCCAAAGCGCGCCACGATCCACATCACGCTCTTCGCCCTCGGCGCGGACGGCGGGGGCGGCGGCGCGTTTCCCCACAGTGCAGTCAGTGTCCACACCGCCGCCGCAGCCGCCGGAGCCGCCGGAGCCGCCATCCACGACACGTCGGCATCGTCCTTGATGCGCCGCCGACGGACGCTCGGCGTGGCAGTCTACTCGTACCACAAGCAATTGATCTCGGGTCGCGAGGCCATCCATCAGGCCCTCGAGGTGTCCGAAGCCCGCGGTGCGCCCCTGGCGACCATCTGGCTCAGCCTGAGCGCCAACGCGGCCTTTTCCCAAATAGCGGCGCCACTGGTCCGTACGGGTGCGCTTGTCCTCCCCGCACCCCCTCCGCCCCCCGGCGGCGCCATCGGGGCCAGCGCCCGCGCCGCCCTCGCCGCCCGCCGTGCCGCCGCCTTCACGCTCGACATGCACCAGCAGCTCGAGCTCGCCGCGACTGCTCTCCAGTCCTCAACGCGCCGCTTCCTCGCGACGCGCCGGCGCCGGATCGCGAGCGGCCGGTTTCGTCACGCGCTCTCGATCTCGGTGCACGAGCTGCGCGTCCCTCCGGAGCTGTGGGCTCCCGAAGCGCTCGACCGTGCCTCGCTGCAGCTCGAGGTCGCGGGGATCGCACTCGTCTCCACCTCCGACCCCGCGGGGATGCTGCGCCCTCGGGTCGGCTCCTCTGTCCTCTTCGAGGTGCATCGGACCCTCGAGCTCGAGCGAGATGCACCCAATTATGGCAAGTTGCTCAAGGCGCTCGCGAACACGAGCGCGCCGTGTGAGCTGCGCGCCGTGCTCACCGCCGAGCGTCAGCTGCCCAACGCCGGCCTCTCCGCCGTCGGCGTATCTCGCGCGAGCGTGATCGCGGATGCGCGCTACAAGCTCGGCGAGGTGCGCCTCGACTTGCGCGCCTTGCTCGCTCAGGGCTCGGACTTGCTCGAGGCGCCCCTACCCGTCGTCTCCCGCGCACGCCTCTCGATGGCCGCCAAAGTCTCGCGACCGCCGATGCTCGTCATCTCGGTCGAGGCAGTCGCGGCGCTTCATGCGCTCGCGACGGCGCTTGGTCTGCCGCTCGCCACGCGCGCCTCTGCCCCCAAAGTCCTCATGACGAGCGCCGTGCTTGCACGGCAGCGCTTCACGCTCGTGACGAGGCTACAAGCCTGCTGGCGAGGCCATCTCTGCCGGCTGCGGCGCACGCGCACGACGCCGAGCGCGCCGTCGATGCCACTCGGCCTCACCAGAGGGATGGAGACCGTCCAGCTCCATTGCGCGGTACGCGAGATTCGTCAGGCCGACTCGGACGCCGCGGAGCTGCTGCTCGGGCGCGGTCAGGAGTTTTGCCTCCAATTGCATGCTGATGAGGTCGCCGCCTCGGCGGAGGTCGAGGAGCACGCGCGCTCGCCCTGGCAGCCGTTGCCGCTGCCCGCGTACGCGACGCCCATGGCCTACCCTCTCGCGCTCCTCCTCGATCTCGCACACGGCGGCCGCGCGCGATCCGTGCTGCGCGAGGCCCTGTTCACCAAGGAGCTCCACCGCGGCTCGATGCGGCTCGAGCTGCACGTGGCGCCCGAGGGCCACTCGAAAGCGTCGGCGCGGCTCGATGCGGAGGAGGCGGCGGCCGAGGCGGCGCGCAAGAGCGCCGCACGCGCCGAGGCGCGCGAGATTGTGTCCAGCCGCCGCTATCGATCCTTGAGTAGCAGCGTGCCGGCCCCATCCACGCGACGCGAGGCGGCCACTTCCGAGCCCTTGGCGGACGGGGCCACGGCGCAGTCCAGCCGACGGAGCGGCCGGCGCGCACGCCAGATGATGAGCGACCTGAGCACGAGCACGCCGCCACGTGTCACCTCGTACGGGCGCGCGGCGGGCGACGGCGAGATGGCGGGCGAGGACGGCGGCCATGGATGGCGCGTTGAGGGGATGGACGACGAGGACGGCAGCTTTGCGTCGAGGGGGCGCGCAGCCCGGCGGACTACGCGCCGCAGCGGGGGCGGCTCGGGGTACATGGTGGCCGACGACGAGGACGATGCGGAAGAAGATCGTACCGGTCTCGGAGCGGAGCGGCGTCGTTTGGAAGCCTCGGTGGTGCGCCTCGCATTGGGTCGAGTCCCGCTCCTCTCTCTGCTGCCCCCCAACGACTCGACTGCAGTGACGTCGAGTTGGGTGCCGCTCACCAGCGCCGATGGCACTCTGCTGCTCGAGGCGCGCGTGGAGCTACAGGACGCTCAGCTGCTGCGTCGGCTGCAGAGTGCGAACAAGGCGCGGGAGGCGGAGCAGATGTTCGCCGAGCAGGCGGCGGCGGAGAGAGTCGGGAGCTCGAGCATGATGAGCCGAGGTCGGCGCCGCGGTGGGGCCAAGGGAGGTGAATCGGAGGCGGACCAGGCGGGCCAGGCGGCTCCTTCACCATCGCCAGTGGACCAGGCGGACCAGGCGGCGGCACGGGTGCGGGCGAGGCTGCTGCTGAGCGGCGACAAGGAGGCGCTCGTCGTCGTCGACATGGTCGATGCCTCGCGCCGGCAGGTGACGGACACGCTCCTGGAGGATGCCAAGGCGCACGGCGACGTGGCCGTTGGACAGTATTTCACCAACCCTGAGTACGAGCAGTTGTGTGAGCTGTGGCCGCGCCTCGCGGACGCGTCCATCGCCCGGCTCGACCTGAGCTACTGCCTCGAGCTCAAGGCGGCCGAGCTGCTGCGCGACGCGCTGACGACGCTCTACTCGCTCACCTCGCTCGATCTCGGCTCGTGTGGGCTCGGGGACGCGGGCGCCGCCGTGCTGAGTGCCGTGCTGGGCGCGGGCGCGGACGGCTCGCTGCCCATCCTCGCGTCCCTCTCGCTCCGCGCGAACGGGATCGGCTCCAAAGCCGCAGCGGCGCTCGGCACGGCTGCGGCTCGTGCCCCGTCGCTCTCGCACCTCAACCTGAGCGTCAACCCGCTCGGCGACGAGGGGCTCGCGAGGCTGGTGCTCGGCGAGCCGGCAGGTAGCGAGGCTGGTAGCGAGGCAGGTGGCGAGGGGGACGCCTCGGGAGTTGGGCTCGCCTCGAAGCAGGTCGCCGCCATTCCAGTGCCCGCCGCCGAGGACGGCACCGGCACCGGCTGGCGTCGTCGTGAGCGGCGTGGCCGGCTGGACGCCGACGAGGCGACGCGTCGTTGTGGGCGCTCCGGCCTGCAGGTGAGCCGGAGCTTGCGGACGCTGCAGCTCTCCAAGGTGGGACTGGGCACCAAGGCGCTCCCGGCGATCGGGGTCCTCGTGAGCTCGCTCGATCTCGTCGAGCTCGACCTGAGCGTGAACACGTTCAACGGGGTGGATGAGTGGGTCGTGGCACGGAGCAAGATGAATGACGACCCAGATGACGACGTCGAGGCCGAAGCCGCGGCAGAGGAGACGGAGGCGGCGACGGGGGGCGCGTCGGAGGCGGCCCACACAGCCGGCACGGCGGGCGGCACTGCCGCGAAAGGCACAGCCGTGAAAGGCACAGCGTCCACAGCTGCCACGCCCCTGACGAGCGCAAAGCCGCGCGTGCGCCGCAATCGTCTCGGCAAGGAGGGCGAGGGGGAGGACGAGCACACGGGAGGGCATGCCGAGGCCGGCGCACGTGCGGCCGTCGAGGCGGGCGAGCTTGCGCGCGGGGATGGAGCCGTCGTCGCATCTGGGATCCCCGTGCATGCGGGCTCGACGCGCCATGCCAAGTGGATCGGTGGGAGGCTGCTGACGCTCGCCGCTGAGCTCACCGGGACGGGCGCGGCGGAGTGGCACTGGGACAAGGGTGGGGCGATGCGTACCCTCGGGCGGGTGCTCTCGAGACGAGCGAGCCTGCGCACCCTCGCCGTCCAGCACACCGACCAAAAGGCGCGCTGCGGCCTCCTCGTCGCCGCCGCGCTCGTCGCCCGCGAACGCGTCGACACACCTGGACTCGTACCAGGTACGGACCTGGCCACGAAGCCGATCTATGTCAACCGAGTAGGCCTGCCGGCGCTACAGGCGCTCAACCTGCAGGGCACCTCCATATCCGAGGGCGCCCTCAAGGAGCTCGTGACGGCGCTCGGCATGCCCGGTCGGTCAGGCCCGATCTCGATCAATCTCGAGGGCGCGCTCCGGCGCGCGCACGCGGCGCTTCCCGCGCTCTGGCGCTGGCTGAGAGAGGGCCCCGCGCCCGTCAAGCAGCTCAATCTGGGCTTCAACGAGATCGCTTCGGGCGCCGAGTTGGGCGCCGCCCTCGCCGCGAACCGCACGCTGACCGAGCTCGATTTGGGCACCAACCCCGAGCTCGGCCTCCCGCCCAAGGAAGAGGGGGAGGACGACGGGTCGAAGGAGGGGGCACGCGCCAGCACACCCCGCGGCGGCACACCCCGCGGCGGCACACCCCGCGGCGGCACACCCCGTGCCCGCTCGGAGGAGGCGCCGGAGGCGGCTCCCAAGCTCACGCCGGGGGAGGATGTGAGCTCATTCCCAAGCTCCCAAGCTCCCAAGCTCACGCCGGCCGCTCTGGCGCGCCTCGAGGTGGGGGTGGGCGCGCTGTGCGCCGGCCTGCAGCAACGCTGCTCCCTCACCGCCCTCGACCTGAGTTACGTTCCCCTGGGTGAGCACGGCGCGCAGCGGCTCGCGGCCGTGCTGCTCGCTCGCCAGTGTGCGCTCACCTCGCTGTGCCTCGATGGGTGCGCCTTGGGCTCGGGCGGCGTGGGCGCGCTCGCCGCGGCGCTTGCGGACTTGACGCTCTGTGCCCCGCTCCAGACGCTCCGGCTCGAGTACAATCGCATGGGGGCGGAGGGCACCGCGCGGCTTGCGGCGGCCATCCCGCACTGCCATTCGCTGCAGGCCCTCTACCTACAGTGCAATGGGATCGGCTCCGATGGCGCGCGCGCGCTCGGCGGCGCGCTCGGCTCGTCTCAGTCGCTCAAGACACTCGACGTGGGAGACAACGAGATGGACTTGACGAGGCTGCGGTTCTTACTTGAGGGCGTGCGCGCGCAGTACGCGCTGACCGCCCTCGACCTCTCCAACAATAATCTGGGCGACGAGGGCGCCGAGGTGCTCGCGGCCGAGCTGCGCGCGAACCCGGCGCTCCAGTTTGTCAAGGTGAGCGGCAACGGTGTGGGGGAGAGGGGTGGCGCGAGCCTCGCTGCTGCAGTGGGGGAGAGCGCCAACGACGCCCTGCTGCTCGACGTGCAGCACAACTACGCGATCGCGTACCGCGATGTGCTGAAGATCCGGATGAGCAACCTTCGCCGCCGATGGAGCGCGGGCGTGAGCCCGCTGGATGGCTTCGGGTCCAAGGACGGTGAAGACCCCTTGTAGCCAGCGGGGGCAACGACCTGTAAGGCGGGGCACGAGGCTCGGCCCAGATGTCGCCCCACTCTGCTGGGGAGATGCGTGATGCGCTCCGAGGCCTTAGAGGTTGAGGAGGGAGCGGCTAGCGTCTGCGCTTAGGAGGCGGTTGTGATAGGTCCCATTGAGTGCCTCTTCGATTTGAAGTCGGTGACGCTTAAAGGATGTGTGTCCTCATTCATGAGCGAAGTAGACAAGTATTACAGTTTGTCTTTTGTCTCACCGGACCGTACCTAAGTCCTAACAGGCGGCTCGGGCGGGCGACCATCGGGCGGCTAGCGTAGAACTCGACCCTTGGCAGGGGGCGGTTCGTTTGCGACCCCACTACGTGAAGCCCCTTCCCCCCCCCCTCCCGTCAGAGCGAAGTACAGTAGCTCAAGAGGGACCAACTGAGAGACTCCTGATTGGGGTCGCGCGTTAACGAAACTTATCCGCAATTTTGTCAGTTGCTCGTGACTCAAGCAACCGACTTTAGAAAATGCGTGAGCTCGTCTGCGTCCAGGGTGGTCAGTGCGGCAACCAGATCGGTGCCAAGTTCTGGGAGGTCGTCTCCGACGAGCACGGCATCGACCCGACCGGCACGTACCACGGCGACT
>PJAB01001788.1:0-12215 GCA_002887195.1 Chrysochromulina parva | reverse complement strand
CCGTCTTTGAGAGGCTCACCGGCTGGGCCAAGGGCGACGCCCTTGGTCAGAACTGCCGCTTCTTGCAGGGCGAGGGCACCGAGCAAGAGGCGCTCGCGCAGCTCGTCGACGGGCTGCGCTTGGCACAGCCCGTGCAGCTGGAGCTGACCAACTACCGAAAGGACGGGCACAGCTTCCGCAACCTGCTCTCGGTGCAGCCGGTGCACGACACCGACAGCGTGTACCGCTACTCCATCGGCGTGCTCGCCGACGCGCTGGTGCTCTCGGCACCGCAGCGCGAGAAATATGAGCGGCTGTGCCGACTGCTGCCGCGCTCCTTCGACTCGAGGCTGCAGCCCTTGCCATGGGCGTCCGCGGCCGTGCCGATCGAGGAGTCGGTGGCACCCGAGTCGTCCGCGATGAGACCCTTGGAGAGCACCGCGAAGCAGAGCCGGCTATCAAGGGAGGTGAATATTTCGGAGCCGATCCCGGAGATGATGGATCGGCAGCGACGGCTGCGCAAGATGATGTGGCTCGAAGACGTAAAGGCGTCGGTGCAGACGCTCGTGGGGCACGCACCGAGCGTGGCCTCTTTCCGTGAGCATCTCAAGCAGCGCTCAGAGGCCGCAGTAGAGCAGCTCAGCTTCGTGGTGCAGATGCACGAGCTCAATGAGAGTGAGACTGCGCAGTTGCGCGCGGGCGCCGTCGCGCGCATCGCGGCGGTGCACCTGCAGGGCATGACCTCAACCAATCCTCTCACGCTCGGCCAGCAGCTAACCCCGGACGAGGTCGAGGAAGAGCTCAAGGCGCTGAACGATCAAGCGGTGCGCTCACTCGCGCTCTCGTTCTTGCCCGGGTTCCTGCTCTCCGAGTCGAGCGATTCGCTTGTTCACAAGGTGAAGCTAGGCAAGGAGCGTGCATTTGGCAGCTCGAACCACCTCGGCTGGGACACGTACACTGTGCCAGCCGACGCGGCCATGTGGCTACAAGCAATCGCGGACGCCGTCGAGACACTGCCCCTCGCAATCAGCATCGCAGACATGCGCATCGCCGGGGCACCGCTCGTGTACGTCAACCAGGCCTTCTGCAAGTGCACGGGCTACTCGAAGGGGGAGGCGCACGGGCGCAACTGCCGCTTCCTGCAGGGCCCCGAGACCGAGGTCGCCTCCGTCGCGACGATCGTCCATTCCCTGCGGCGCGGCGCGGACTGCACGGTCAAGATCACCAACTACAAGAAGAGCGGCGAGACGTTCGTCAACCTGCTGTCGCTGCGCCCGGTGCACGACACGAACGGCGTATACCGCTTCTGCATCGGCGTGCAGTTGGATGTGACGGGTAAGCCCGATGAGCTCGAGATGATCTCGGCGTTCGCCAAACTCGTCCCCGTCGCGCTGCAGGTGGGTCGCACGGCGCCGTGCGGTCCTCGGCAAGAGCGGCCCGTCCAGAACGACTCGCATGCGCAGTTCCACGCGGCGGTCCACAGCGCCCTCTCGGGCTTCAACAATTTCCCCAAGGCCCAAGACATGCGCGGCGTCGTGCGCTTCTCGCGCTGCCACACGATTGCCAACCGTGCCCTCGGCATTTTTGACCCTTCGCGCCCGTTCACGCGCCTCTCGTGGCTCGCTGAGCAGCCATCCGTCTTCGAGAAACTCATGGATCTCTCCTTATTTCGGGAGCTCTTCAATGAGCACATGCTCGATGAGAGCACCCGCGCCTCATCGCCCATTGTCGCGCAGTGGCGCGCGCTTGCAGCCTCGGCCGACGCAAACTTCTCGAATGGCGCGTCGGCGGCCGGCGCGGCCGCCGCGCGCGCGCCCCCCGAGCCCGCCCCCCCGCCCGCCGAAGAGAAGAGCAAGGGGGGGCTCAAGGGGCTGATGGGCTTGATGAAGGCGAAGGACAAGATGACGGAACTGAAGAGTGCAGCCAGCGCGCTCACGGCCGGGGTGCAGAAGCGCTCGCTGCCGCTGCTGCGTATGGAGTACGCGAAGCTCAAGTCCACCGTCACGCCGCTGCTCGTGTCCGAGGGCTGCTTCTCGAGCTTTCTGCGCAGCTCGCACTGCCTTCGGGTGCTCGAGCAGCTCTACGCCTCCGACAGCAGCGACAGTAGCATGAGCGTCGTGCCGCGCGTGGCCCCGGGCAGCTGGGTCCAGATGCTTGCAGATGCGACGGCCAAGCTGCCTTTCGCCCTCATCGTGGCCGACATGCATGCCCCGGGTGCGCGGCTGGTCTGCGTCAATGCCGAGTTCGAGAGGCTCACGGGCTGGCAGCGAGAGCAGGCGGTCGGCCGCAACTGCCGCTTCCTGCAGGGGCCCTCGACCGAGATGCACCTGGTGAGTCAGCTAGTGGGCGCGTTGCGATGGGCGCAGCCCATGACGCTCGAGCTGACGAACCATCGGTCTGACGGCTCGACATTCCGCAACCTGCTCTCGGTCCAGCCGGTGCACGATTCGGACGGCGTGTACCGCTACTCGATCGGCGTGCTCGCCGACGCGGCGGCGCTCACGCCAGCGGAGCGGCACGAGTTCGGTAACCTGTCCAGGCTGCTGCCACGCCTATGCCAAGACACCCTGAGCAACCAGCACAAGCCGTACGCGATCGAGCCGATCTCGCCGACCATCCGACGCTCGATTGCGCAGCTCATCTTCATCTCCGACCCCGGGTTTGCGCTCTCGGCGCTCGCACGTGACGACCAGCTCGTCGCACGCTTTGGGCGCTTCCTCGGGCCAAGCGGGCGCATCCTCGACTTTTGGATCGACTCCTCCGATGTAGAAGCCATCTACGACACGGCGCAGCGCAACGAGCTCGCCGCCGAAGTGATCGGCAAGTACCTGGACCCAACTCATCCCGATCTGAAGCAGCTCGGCGCGCTAGCCTATCTGCAGCAGGAGGCGGAGGTCGCCTTCGAGCTCCTCTCGAAGGCAGCGATTGCCATGTTTGCCGACCAGCTCGAGGGCCCGGCGACCATCGACGCGCTGCTGCGCCAGAATGGGGCCGAGGGGCGCGCCATCGACGACTCGCCGCTGCGTGCGCGTCCACTGCTCTGGAGCCGCTACCGGCTCACGGCGGAGCTCGGAAGCTGGCTGCTCGCGTTCGTGTCGGTGGCCGAGCGGCTGTCTATCTCGATCTGCGTCTCCGATATGTCAACCGCGGGCAATCCTCTCATCTTCATCAACAAGGCCTTCATGGAGATGACTGGCTACTCGCGCGCTGACACGTACGGGCGCAACTGCCGCTTACTTCAAGGGCCCGAAACGTCGGTGGCCGCGGTGCAGTCGTTGAAGCATCAGGTTCGACACGGCGAGGACTCTTTTGTGCGCCTCACCAACTATCGCAAGAGCTCAGAGCCCTTTGAGAACCTCTTCTGCCTGCGCACAGTCCGCGACTCTCGTGGCGAGATGTGCCTCTCAATTTCGCTCGCGATGCCCTTGGATGAGAACGTGCAGCAACAGGAGCACCTGGTACGGCTGGCGAACCTGATGGAGCGCCTGCCAACGACCACCGCGCAGCTGGCCGAGGAAGACGAATCGACGCACGGCACGGAGCACTTGACCAGCCATAAGGCGGCGAGCATCTTGCAGCGAATCCAGCCTCTGCTCAGCACGCCGCATGTGGAGCCAAAGAAAAAGGGCAAGGGCAGCTTCGCGCACGACCCGCCGGTGGAACGCATGCGCTGGATGACGGAGCTGACACGGCTGCACTGGTCGACGCTCTCGCCCTCGCGCCTCGCCGAGATGCTGCTCAACGAGCACACGCAGCAGCGCTTCCTCTCCCACGTGCACGCGCTCTCGGCAGAGGCGGCTCGCACGCTGCGCGCCTTCATCGCGAAGCTGGGCGCGTCCGAGCGCAACGAAGACGGCGAGGACGAGGACGGGGACGAGGACATGGATCTTGACATCGACGAAGGCGAGATCAAGCTGAGCAAGGAGCAGCAGAACTACCTGAGCAACCTGCGCGGGCTCTACATCGAGCCGTGGGTGATGACCGACGAGCGGCTGGGTGAGGTGGTCGCCTCGACGCTGCAGGCGAGATTCGCGCTCGATGCGGATGCCTCGTGGGTAGGCATGCTCTCTCAGACGACCGAGAACCTCTCGTACGCCCTCATCGCGGCCGACATGCACGAGCCCGGCGCGAAGCTCGTGTGCGTCAACGCCGCGTTCGAGCGCCTCACCGGCTTTTCGCGCGCCGACGCGGTCGGCAAGAACTGCCGCTTCCTGCAAGGCTTCCAAACTGAGCAACGTGTTGTGCGTGAGATTGTCGAGGCGATCCGCAAGCGTGAGCCCATACAGGTCGAGATGACCAACTATAAAAAGGACGGCTCGACGTTCCGCAACCTGCTCTCGCTCCAGCCGGTGCACGACGCGAACGGCGTATACCGCTACTCGATCGGCGTGCTCGCCGACGCGGCGGCGCTCACACCGGCCGAACGCGATGGGCTCGAGCGGCTTCGCAACAAGCTGCCGCAGCGCTGCGAGTGCATGGCTCATGGCGTGCTCTCAGCCATGGATGAGGCGATCAGCAAGCAACTGAAGGAGAATGAGCGGGCCAAGATGACTGAGGCGATGATGGCGTATGCCAAGCTAAGCGCGCTCAGCAACCCCGAGGCGTCGCTCATCGCGGCGCTCGAGGAGCCCGCCCACGCCGAGCTCTTCCGCGCGCACATCTCGGGCATGTCGATGTCCGCCGCTTCCGCTGTGTCCGTCGCGTCCGAAGCCGAGAAGATGCTCGAGTTCTTGCTTGAGGCGCAGCGCTTCCTAGCCCTGTCCGCGAGCGAGCAGCGGGAGAAGGTGTACTCCACGTTCTCCCGCTTTGGCAAAGAGTTTGAGGACAAGGCCGAATCGATGGGCGACTATGCGTCGCGCCAAGCGACAATGATTGCGATCAAGACCAAGCGCGACCAGTCTCTCGAGAAACTGTGCTTGCACCTTCCTTCGTTCCTCTGCTCGAGCAAGAGCGACGAGCTCTTTGCTGGGAAGCGCTCGGGGTCATTCAAGTCGAAGATCGAGGAACTCAAAGCAAAGAGAGACAAGGATAAAGAGAGGGAGCAGAGACGGACCCGAGAAGGAGAGGGCGAGGGAGAGGGAAGTGGAAGGGGCGCATCGCCTATCTTATGGGAAGCATATGCCGTGCCCACCGACGCTGCCGAGTGGCTCTCCTCAATCGTCGACGCGGTCGAGGACATGCGCGTTGCGATCGCCATCGCAGACATGCGCATCGCCGGGGCACCGCTCGTGTACGTCAACCAGGCCTTCTGCATGTGCACGGGCTACTCGAAGGCGGAGGCGCACGGGCGCAACTGCCGCTTCCTGCAGGGTCCCGAGACCGAGGTCGCCTCCGTTGCCGTGGTGATGGACACCTTGCGGCGCGGCGCCGACTGCACGGTCAAGATGACCAACTACCGGCGCGACGGCTCGACGTTCGGCAACCTGCTCTCGCTGCGCCCGGTGCACGACACGAATGGCGTGTACCGCTTCTGCTTGAGCGTGCAGTGCGCCGCGAATGCGCCCTCGGCGGAGCTTGAGCTCTATTCGGCCTCGATTGTCCTGTTGCCCATGCGCGACCTCGTGGCAGATGGCACGATGCCTGTGACGGCCGAACGGCAGGAGAGCAACAAGACGCTCCAGGTGGAGGGCACCGAGGCTAACCGCTTCAGCCACCAAGGCACGGGCATGCGCAACTCCATGTCGGGCAATCGCAAGGGATTGCAGACGGTGCCAGTCGAGCAGCGCGCGCGCTACGTGCGCAAGGAGATGGATAAGGCGTTGAGCGGCAAGCAGGTCAGCGGAGTCGAACAGGCGGTGGATGTGCGCGATAACGTGCGCTTTGAGCACCACCACAAGCAGATGCTTGCCTACCTCGCGGGCACGGACCACTTGCTCGAAAAAGTCTCACTGCGAAGGACGAAGAGGAGCACGAGTAGCGACACGGTGTCGGAGACTCACGAAGTGCCAGAGACGCCCGCAGCCGCTGAGGTGCTCGAGGGCCCCGCGCCGCCGGTTGGTGAGTCGGACAAGGGTGAGGCGCCGAAGAAGGCTGACACGTCGCGCGCGGACGCGGCGCGCGCGTACACCAAGATCATGTGGTTCCGCTCGCGCTCCGCGGCGTACGTTGGGCGATTGCTGATGCTTGATATGGTCGGGGTTGCATGGCTCGAGTCGCTGCGACGACGCAACGTCCCCACAGGGATGCTCTCCTTTTGCATCGCCGTCGCACGCCTCGACACGCTCGAGGCGGAGGTGCGTCACGGCGAACTCTTCCGCATCGCGCGCCGCTACCTGGGCATGTACAACACGCTCATGGAGCCGGCGCAGGTTGAGGCGCGCGTACGTCAGGAGGAGAAGAAGCTGCTCGCCGAGCTGGTCAGGGGCGAGTTTGGTGAGTTCCTCATGTCGGACTCGTGCAACGTGCTCCTGAACCAGCTGCGTGCGATGAGCTATGAGAGCCTGAGGGCGCTCGGCTCGTCGCGCGCGGAGCTGCACCTCGATCTGACTGAGACGAGCGAGCCGCACGCGTACGCTGAAGGCACGCTAACGCCCACCGCCGAGCTTGTTCGCGTCTTGCGCTCCGCGATCAAGGACTATCCGATCGCGCTCATGCTGTGCGACCGTACGCAGCCCGGCCTGCCGATCGCGTGCGTGAGCCAGGGGGTTCATCAGCTGACGCTCTACGACGACGAGACGCTCATCGGCTTCAACTGCCGACTGCTCCAAGGCCGGCGTTCGAACAAGGAGGATGTGCGGCAGCTCGCCGAGGCCGTGCAGGAAGACCGCGGTGTCGAGGTGAGCATCACCAACTACCGTCGCGACGCCACCTGCTTCACCAATGTGGTGACGCTCAGCTCGGCGCTCCGCATCGTCGAGGGGACCGAGCTGGTGGCGGCGGTGATGCGCCGGCCGCCAGATCCGCTCGTCGAGGAGCGCTCGAATGCCGAGACGCGCCAGCTCATCGGCGTGCTTGCCTCCTGCAGCACACGCGAGCCTCCGCTCGCGCCCAAGTACGTACCCTCGGACCGCTTCGTCCTCGGCCAGTATGGGCCTGGGCGCGTGCCGCTCACCGCGCCGGCGCCGCTGGGCTTCACGCCGCTCGCACCGGCCCTGGTGCGTTCGAGTCGCGAGAGGCTGCTCGACGCCGAGAAGGCGCTGCACAATATCTTGCGGCTGCCCGCGGTGCGCACGCTCTTTCTCAAGTTTGCCCTGGAGTATGTCGACAATGGCCGTGCACTCGCGGCGGAGGCGGCCGCCGAGGCGGTCGGCGGAGCGGCGGCCAGCGGTGCGGCGAGTGGCGCGGGCTCCCCTGAGCCCAAAGGCGAACGGTCCAACCTACCGCTCGCCGTTGAGCAGAACGTGCAGCTGAACATGCACTCGCTGAACGTGCTCTCGGAGCGCGACCATTACCTGCGCTCCGCCTGTGTCCTCTGGGCTGAGCTTGATGCACTCAACCGGGGCGGGCGCACCATGGGCAACGTGGCGGCGCTCGCCAAAAAGTACATTGCGCCGGAGCACAGCGGCCGACGCGCGAGCAGCCTGTGGCGCGGGCTGCGGACGGTCGTCTATGACCCTCTCGATCAGGGTGAAGGGCAGGACCACGAGAGCCACGGTCGAGAGCATTGGGCCACTGCTTCAAATGTGAGCACGCTCTTGTACCACGTCCTCGACGGCGGCACGGAGCACCGGGGGCAGCGGGGCTCCACCGACGGCGCCCGCGACGGCGCTCGGGGCCGGCGCATGCGCTCCAACCCGCGCAAGTCTAGCGAACCCGAGCCCAACGCCGCGGTGGATGCGCCCGCGGGTGAATCCGCAGCCGCAGCAGAGGGGGAAGCGCCCAAAAAGGGCATCACGTTTGGCGAGTCGGTTGACATGCCGTTTGATTTCGCCATGCTGGGGAGCGCCTTCGAAGTGAAGCTTACCGGAACCGAGCCCAAGCCCGAACCGCCAAACGCCATGTCGTCGCGCCAATCTACGCGCACGATGAGCTCGCAAGAAGAGTCCGATGCGCCCGAAGAGCAAAACGTCGAGGGCTCCGAGGGACAGCGCATGATGGATGAGAACTTGCGGGACTTGTGCATGCTGCAGCACATCCTGCTGCGCGTGCTCGCGATGGACGTGCTCCCCGCCTTCCTCACCTCTGACGCGGCGCTGCGCGAGGTCAAACAGGAGCTCGCTGCCCAATCCTCCCGCAAGGCTCTGCACGATGTGCTGCAGCTCGAGCTCTCGTCGATCGCGGCGTGCATGCCGAGCACTTCGGAGGAGTGGGCGGCACAATTCAGCGCCGCCGCGCAGTTCTTGCCGCACCCGGTGCTCCTGTGCGACATGAGCGTGCCCGGCGTACCAATTGTATCGGTCAATTCGGCCTTCGAGATCCTCACGGGCTACGAGAGCGCGGAGGTCGTTGGCCGCTCGTGCCGCTTCCTTCAGGGGCGCAAGACGGATGAGAAGGCGCTTGGCGCCGTCGCGGAGGCGATTCGCACGCAGTCGCCCTGCCACGTGACGCTGCAGAACTACAAGAAGGATGGCACCTCTTTCCTGAACCTGCTCTCGCTCTTTCCCATCTTCGACTCGGATGGGCTGTGCTGCTACATGCTCGGCTGCCCTGTAGAGGTGGCCGAGCATTACTCGGGCACCAAGACCCAGCTGCGCCACGTGGATCGGTTGCTCAAGCTGCTCTCGTCGCACCTGTCAGTGCCCTCGACGCCCGCGGCCAAGCTGCGCATGCTCCAGATTAAGGCGACAGTGTTGCGCGAGAAGCCTAAGCGTGAGCTGCAGAGCCATAACGATGACACGCGCTCTCTCTACTCCGTCGGGGATTTCGAATCCTTGTCGTCGCGCTCGCCGAACGGCCGCGCCGAACGGTCTCGGCGCGAGAGACGACTCAGCTCCGAGTCGACGGTCAGCAACCCTCTCGAGCGGCAGGGCCCGGCCCTCGCACACGTGAAAGCCAAGGGCACGTTGCCCGATGCGGCTGGCGCCAAGGGAGGCGCTCCACCCTCGACCACCGGCAGTGAGAAGGCAGCGGCGATCACCTCGCTCCAGGTCGCGCGCGCCCTACCAAGCAGCGCGCGCCATTCAGCGCCTGGTACGACGCCCAGCACGGCGCCCAAGTCGAGCCCAGCCAACAGAGGCATCCGACCGAGCACTGCGCGCCCTATGGCGCCCGGTATGGCGCCCATGTTGAGTCCCCCCGACGTGGCCAAGGCGGCGCTCTCGCCTGTCAGCCCCCGTGCGCAGAAGCTCAAGACGAACGCGCTGGCGGCAAGCGCGGTGTCGACCGTCGTCAGCCCGGATAGCCGACGCAAGAGCTCTACTAGCCTGGCCGTTGGAGCGGGGGTCGATGCAGCCAGCAAGCTCGCCAGTCGGATGCAGATCGCCGCACCAGTGATGAACAGCAGACCGCCGGTGAAGGCGCCAACGGCAGAATATTTCGAGCGGCAGCTCCTCGCCGCCCAAGCGGCTCGGGAGGCGTCCCTCGTCCCGCAGACGTGGCAGCCACCGCAGCAGCCGCCGCAGCAATACCAGCCAGCTCCGGAGGCCATGCTTCAGTACCAACCTTTTTCTGAGCCTGCATCGTACCCGATGCCATCATTGATGTTCGAGACGCCGACACAGTTCTCTGACCCGACACAGTTCTCTGACCCCCACTTAGCCTTGTTGCCCTCTTTCCTGTTCGGCGATTGAGAGAGGAGTACATGTACACGCGACGGACCAGTCCGCTGCGACGTTACCGGTAGGCCGGACGTGTTCTCTCGCTTTGACGCCCCGCGCTGATCCGCCATCATGAGATTCTCTACGAGAGAACGGAGACCCGTGTGCATGTAGACTGATCGTTGTGCGATGTACGTGTTGTCTTCTGTTTCAATACCGGATATTGCGGTTGCATGGAACGATCATTCCGAAGCGAATGAAACCGCCGCGGTGCGCGGTCAGACTACAGACAGCCTCCGACGCGCGTACCTCATACCCCGCATCGTCCTCGTAAGTCTCTCTACACACTATTGATAGCGACGGTTTTCCAACCCGCAACCGAGCCCTCGGTCTCCCGATGATGGCCGGCCTGTCTGCCTCCATGGCGGGGCGCTCTATTTCTTCCCTTTGGCAAACGTGGTCGTCACTAGCATCGTCTCGCGGTTGGCCGTGAGCTCCTCGTTGCAGTTTGTGCACTTGTGTTGTACCACCGAGCCGGGCGGGTTGGGCGGGCCGGCATACCCGTCAGTCATGACCCTAAACAGGTCGCCAAAGAAGATGGTGTTGACGGTGCCACAGTTGGGGCACGCCGCCTGGATGACGAGCGGCTTCTGAGCGAAGATATTCTCGGTGAAGAGCACACCGATGACGTAGGCGGGCAAGGCGCCCAGGATGATCGAGAGTAGCGGGTCGATATGCAGTGTCCAGAAGAAGAACTCGCTCATGAGGAGCGAGGCACCGATGGTGCCCGGCAGGTACAGCAGCCGTGTCTTGCCCGAGTCGACCGCCATGTCGTTCTTGCAAATGCCGTCCTCGACGGAGCACTTGGCTCCCTCGTGGATCACGACGGGCGACTTCAACGACCGAAGCCTCTCGCGCAGCACGTCGTATTCGGAGTCGGACAGCATGGGTTTGCCCATCTTGTACCGCTTGTTGGCGAGCACGAACTTGATCTCGTCCGCCGAGAAGGTGGCCACGCGGCTGCCCTCGAAATTGATGTCAATCTTGAGCTGCTTGTAATCAGAGTCGCTCAGCAACTGCTTGCCACCTTCATTGTAGTATGCGTCGAGGCACTCGAGATAAAGCTTCTCCTTTTCATCAAGAGAGAGCTGCTTCGACTCGCCCGTCACCGGATCGGTCTCGACAAACCCCTCAAAGAAGCTCTTCGAATCAGGGTCGAGCTGTATCTGCATGTTCACGGCGGCGGACCGATGCTGGCACTGGGCTGGAATCAGGGCCCGTGCCGTGCGCGCGGTCCCTACCCTGTGCATGGGTGGCGGCGTGGAGCCGGCGCGCAGCGCCGACGCGCACGCGATGCAGCTGATCCAGAGCGCACAGCAAGACCTCCGCATCATGGTGCCGACGCTTACAGATTTTATCACGATCTCCAAATGAGATTCGTAATCGAGAAAGAATCAAGTTCAAGTTCAAGATCAAGTTCAATGGCGTCCCTTATCTCCTTACCCCACCGGTGCGAGCGATCGGAGGGCGCGGCGCGGCGGCGCAAAGGTGTGAGTCAACCAAAACCAGGGACCAAAACCTCCATCTAAACCAGGGCTGCGAGTACTGAGTACACGCGGCAACGGCCGCAGGGAGGGCTTCGATTAGAGCGAGGCTGAAAGGAAGGATGCAGGCCAGGCGCCAGGTGCAGCACGCGCTCGGGACAGTGTCACGGACAGCGCGAGCCAGGGCCGGGGGCAAACGCCCAAGGAGGCGGCGGCAGCGGAGGGCTGTGTGGCGGCTCCGCGCCCGTGCCCGAAATCAGAGAAGGCTGCGCCTGCCAAAGAGTTCGACTGTGCTGCTGCTGCTATCCGAGGTCGAAAATAGCGCGCGGAGGTGAGTCTCGAGCTCCTCGAAGCCATCGAGCCGTTGGCAACGCGCTGCCCCGTCAATCTTGAAAATTTTCTTCATCAATCATCGAGAAGAAGCGGTCGGCCATTTCGGTTCCGTCACTTCTGAAGCACCGCTCAGATCTACGGTCTAGCCTCCATCATCGATATCCGCGGCAGCGGCATCGGGCGCGAAGTCAAGGTCCGTTTTTTCAAGTCAAGGTCCTATTGCGGATTCGATGATGCATGGATTCTTGAGAGGTCATTCACGGTGGCATACCGGCTCTGGTACTCCGCCTTGCGGAGGTCGATCTCTTCCAGTATACGCCGGTCGGTTACCCGACTCACGATGGATGACAATCTCTCGGTGGTGACCGTGGGGTGACCCTCCCACTTGATCCTTAGCTTCCATCCACGACCGGATGGTTCAGCACTAACGATACTTTCGATGTCGTATAGTTTATCCTCACGCCACGCGTGCCACTCATCTGGCGCATCGTCGATCGGCAGCGCTGCTCTGAGGCATCCATGAGCTTGTTGGCGAAAGCGCTTCCGTTGTCAGCTACGATTACCAAGGGCGGCCCAAAGATAGAGGATGATACGTCTCCACCCTCCAACCCCCTGTCAAAACTTTTCCGCACTTGGTAACATTTTTCCGCAATTTGAGGCCTCGAGAAAAAACTCCGCGTTCGAGCGATTCCATGCGATTTGTGCGCGTTGTTCGCTGGCCGTC
>PJAB01001787.1:0-12218 GCA_002887195.1 Chrysochromulina parva | reverse complement strand
GGGATCAGTGCAGAGCCTCGCCCTCGGTGGCTCGGTGCTGGTGAGCGGCGGAAGCGACGACAGGACGATCAAGGTCTGGTCGCTCCTCGAAGACGTCGACGCGAGCGAGTGCGCCACGCTTGAGACACACCCTAGCCATGTGAGGAGCGTGGCCATCTCGCCGTCGGGCGGCTTTGTCGCGAGCGTGATCAATGGCGAGGGTGATGCTGATCAAGCCAAGCTCTTCGTGTGGAGGCCGGCCGATACAAAGAAGGCGAGGTAGAGGAAGAGAGGGTCATGTAGCGCACGGCATGCATGGTTTCGGCGCGAACCATTCTGCACATGGGCGGTGAGGTTACGGGGAGGTTCAGCGGAGGGCGGCCGGGGCCGGAACCGGAGTAAGGGGACGGGAGTCGGGAGTGGAGGAGGGGCTTACGTTACTTGAGTGAAGGACGTCGGTGGACGATGTCGCCGCTGTGGGCTGTGGGGTGTCGTGTGATCGAACATCCAATCAAAGACACCAACGCAACACGCGGCGCTTACTTCTCGACCGAGCCGGGAGATCCCCGAGCTCGACGTGTGTATGGAACCTCATCCGATCCTCGCCCGGACACGCTCGTCATACGGACACGCGCGCGGCGTCAGACGTCACCTCGTCACACTCCACGAGCCCGGTCCCCGCTACAAATCACGGTTTGGGCGCTACCTTGGCTAGCCATCCTCGCCCTTCGCGGTCTCGTCCATTCGTCGCAGGCCGAGCAGATGAGTGGCCCGTGCCTCAGGGTACACGTAGGCCAGCAGCCAGGAAAGGGTCGCGACAGGCACCACGTCCGTCAGCGGCAGCAGCTCCTTCAGAGCGTTGGCGGCGGCCAGCAGCGGGCTGTCGAATGCCGACAGTAGGAGCGCCGCGCTGATAGGTGCCCACGCAAAGTCCACAACACCACCCGTGCCGCCACCGACAAAGTCGAGCACGAGGCATAGCGCGAGCAGCTGGAAATCGCGGAGATTGAGCGCTGCGCTTGAGGACTTCTTACGAAGAGCGCTGCCTTCGCGCCATGCCGTTGCTCCGAGAAACAAGAGACCCATCGCTAGTGTTGGCAGCACCACCGGCTGCATGGCGGCATAGGCGGCCTGTGTAAAGTCTCGCATCGCCTGGATCGGTCCCTGAAGGCCGACGGCCTGAAGCGTGCCGATCTCGTCCACTAGCGTCTGGTGAAGCGACAGTGGCCGCGTCCGAGACGATGCGGACAGAGAGCGTTGTGTGATGAAGGCGGCAGTCCCACGCTTGAGAATCGCTAACATCAGAAAAGCGAGCTGGCACGCGACCGGCTGTGAATGGAGACTCTCACCTCTAGGCGAGTACATGTAACCGGATGCATGTTCTTTCCTCTACAATACAGAAGCTGCTCGAAGATGACAGTACCGGTACATGTACGACCATTCCTTCTTTATCTGTCGCGTACTGACCAAGATTGTCCTTCAAACAATTAATCTCGAGCGGCCGAGGCAGCGCGTCCACGCGTCGTGTTTAAAGCGCTTTCTTGAGCGCTCGCGGGAACGCTAGAGCAAGCGCTCCGCAGTGCGACGTCGCCGCGAAGCCGTCCACGCCGCCGCGGTCATGCCCTCCGCCCGGGCCTCTGGCGAGGGCAAGGACCTCAACCTCAAACTCGTCGACCGGAAGAGCGACAGCGATGGCAAACGCTTCATCTTCCGGACGTTTGCGCAGCGCGTCGCCGCAGCCAACATCGACGTTTTCCATCGCCTCACCGCTGACCAGGCAGACGAGCGCGAGCTGCTGGGCGGCGACATTACGGACGCGCCGCTCGCGATGTCGACCATGGAGCGCTGGACGGAGCTCAACTGCACAGGCGCATTCAAAGCGTTCAACAAGGAGCTCTCCCCGATGCTGCTGTCAGTGCCGCTCATGCTGCACCGGCGCGCCGAGCTCTTCAGCGCGCTGAACCGACACCTTGCGGCCGCGCCGAGCATGGCGCTCAAGCCGATGCTCGAGGTGACGTCAGCGATCGCGGCCGATCTCCGCCAAGAGTTCTACGCCGAGTTCCCGGCGCTGCTCGCCACGCTCGCGGCGCTGCTCTCTCCGAGCGACGTGCAGCTCCTCGAGGACGTCTTCTCGACGCTGTGCTACCTCTTCAAGTATTTGCTGCGCCAGCTGCTCGCGGACCTGCCGGCGGCGTTTGGCGCGTACCGGCCGCTGCTCGCGCACGAGCGTGCGCATGTGCGCGACTTTGCGGCCGAGTCCTTTTCCTTTCTGCTCCGTCGCCTCACTGCTTCCAAGCTGCCATCAGCCGTGGCGCATGCGATCTTGCCGCACGTGGGCGCACACGGCGCGGCGCTCGACCAGGGCATCGCGCAGCTCTTCTTCTACACGGTGCGCGGGCTGGGGCATGCGTTCCACTCGCGCGCGCCGATCGTCGTCAAGGCGCTCATCTTGCTTCTCCACCCGACGTTTGGATCACTCGCGCCCGCGTCGGCTTCGGCCCCGCTGGCGCGTGGAGCGGCCGCCAAGGCCCTGGCGCGTGAGGCTGCGGCCAAGGCCCTCGCAGTGAGGGAGGGGGGGGGCGGCGACGAGGGTCCGCTGATGCCGGTCGTGGTCGAGGCGCTCCACTTGATGTCCGAGCACACGCGCCGGGCGCACGCGACGGGCGTTTGGATTCCGTTGACCGATGAGCTCAAGGGAGCGATTGAGGCATGGCTGCGGCGGCTGCGGCGGCTGGCAGTGGCCGTCGAGCAGGCGGACGACGACGAGGAGGAGGGGGAGGAGGAGGAGGAGGAGGGGGAGGCAGAGGAGGAGGAGGAGGAGGAGGAGGAGGAGGAGGAGGAAGGGGAAGAGGATGCCGTCCTCTTAATGACTGTGGAACCGAACATGAGGTTGGCCGACGAAGACAAGGGCGAAGCGCACATGGGCGAGGCGGAAGACATAAAGGGCGAGGCCGAAGATGATCCGATGGGCACCGTGGTGAGCGAGCAGGAGGACGCTGCAGCAGCTGCCAAAGACGCCCGCCGAGCCGCCCGATCGCGCCGACTAGCCACCCGGACCGAACAGAGTGCATGCCACTTGCGCCGCATCCTGAGCCTAATTAGGCAATGGCTCGCCGAGCGAAACGGCACTCGAGTGCCCGAGGGCGGACGGCTCGCGCTGCTCGCGATGCTCGGCGAGTGCTTGCAGGCGACGCTCACCACGACGCTCGAGGACACGCTCGCCACGACGCTCGAGGGCATGCGCGCGGACGCGCCGACCGGCGCCGCCGCAGCCGCCGCGTGCATCAGGGCGGGGGCGGCGTCGAGCACGATGATGCACCCCCACTCGTCGTCCGGTGCGTCCGGGGTGGTTGAGGACCTCTTGAAGTCGATCGCGGCCACGCTGGTCGCCCCGGGCGCGCCCGTTGAGGAGGCATCGATCTTCACACACTCCTCCGTCATCCTCAAGGCGATCTTTGTCGATGGCGACGCAAAGTCCTCCGGGAGAGGGCTGACGAAACCGGACGAGCGCGGGAGCGGGCTGACGAAACCGGACGAGCGCGGGAGTGGGCTGACGAAACCGGACGTGCCCGGGAGTGGGCTGACGAAACCGGACGTGCCCGCCATCAGCGACCTCGGCCTGTTGCAGTTTGGCATCTCGCTGCTCCCGTGGCGCCACTTTGAGATCCGAGTGCTCCAGCCGTTACTGGCGACCTGCGACGCGCTTGCGAGCACGCAGCCGCAGAGCGTACTCGCGACCCTCTTCGCTCTCGTCCACTCGGACGCGGGCGCGGGCCTCACTCTCAAGTTTGGCGCGCCCGCCGGCCCGTGCGCGCTCGCCTTGTGCCTCGCGCTCGAGACGGCGCTCGCGCCCATCACGGCGCGTGGCGGCGTTGGGGCCACGCTGAGCGCGACGGAGCGGCAGCGCCAGGCCTGGGCCGAAAGCGCTCACCACGGCGCGCGCGCTCACCACGGCGCGCGCCAGGCCTGGGCCGCGCTCAAGGTGCTCGCGGCGACGCGCAGCCCGCAGCTCGGCGCGCTGCTCCCGCGCATCCTAACGGCGATCCGTGCGCTGCTGGCGACTCCCGCCGACGCCCTCGAGTGCAGCGCCGAGGCGGAGGGCGGCGCCCACGACGACGGCGCGCTCTCGCCGGCCGGTCTGCTCCTGCACGCGGCGGCTCTCGAGGCGCTGACCTCGCTCACGGCCTCGGCCGAGGGGGCCTTCACAGCGCCGTCTTGGGCACCCACGGCCGAGGGGGCTGAGGGGGGCACAGCTGCAAACGCAGAGGTACCGTCGTCCGCGGCGGTGGGGGCGAAACGCTCGAGAGCCGCCGCCCCCGCCCCCGCTGCCGCCGCCCCCACTGCCGCCGCCCCCGCCCCCGCCGCCGCCGCCCCCGCCCCCGCTCCCGCCGCCCCCGCCGCCCCCGCCGCCGCCGCTGTTGCTGCTGCTGCAGCAACGGCTTCGAAGAAGAGGTCGAAGAAGGGCGCGCTCGAGGCAGCGCTCGACCCTAATTTGGATGGAAGGGTCCCAAGTTTCGCACCGGCCTTGCCTAACTTGGGCATGGGCGACATCGAGGCGGCCTTGCGTTGCCTGCTCTACCCGCCGGCGCTCACCACGGCGCGCCACGGCGGCTGGTCACACCCCGCGCTGCTCCGGGCGTGCACCTCCCTCGTCGACGCGCACGGCGCCGTGCTGGGCGCCGGTCCGTCGAGGGTGGACGATCGCGCCGTTCTGGGCGCCGGCCGTCCCTCGGAGCAGTTGCTGCTCGCGGTGCTGCCGAGGCTGCACGGCGCGCTGAGCCACCCGTCGCCGGAGACGCGTGCGCGCGCTCTCGACCTGCTCTCCGCGCTGCATCGGCGTGGCTGGCTGCTCCCTCTGAGCGAGCTGCGCGAGATGGCGCCAGATCGCGATCTCGATCTCGTCGAGCGCGTCCTTGAGCTCGGGCGCCAGATCGAGGCTGCGCCCCTCTCGCCGACGTCGAAGCAGCTCGCGATGGACGCCGAGCAGCTCATCAAGCTCGCGCGCTCCGCCTCGCTGCCGCCCTCGGCGGTCCGGGTGCTCGTGTCGCACGCCTTCGGCATGCTGCGCATCCGGTACGCGCGCGTGTGGCCTCACCTCGACCAGCATGCAAGTGCTCACCACGGCGCCATATGCTCACCACGGCGCCACGCCCCCTTCCCCACAGGTACGCGCGCGTGTGGCCGCACGTTCGCGAGCTGCTCCAGGCGCTGACGAAACATTGGGGCGGCACCCTGACCGAGCCCCTGCTGGGCGCGCTGCGGGAGGCGGTCGAAGGAGCGACCTCCGGCCGCTCGGGCAGCGCCGTGCTGGGCACGCGCGGCGGCCCCACGAGCGGCGGCACGCCCGGGGACGGGGGGGGCGACGGCGACGGCGACGGCGACGAGGCCGCTGAGGACGGGCGCGTCGTCGCGGGCGCGCACGAGGGCGCGCCCGACACGGCGCGCGAGGGCGGCGACCCCGACGACGCGCCCGCGGAGCGCGCCGCGCCCATCACGGCGCTCGCCTCCGCCGTGGACCGGGCGTGGGAGAGCGCCCTCGAGCCTTCCCCACAGGTACGCTGATTGCCACTGATGATGGGAGAGCGCCCTCGAGCCTTCCCCACAGGTACGCTGATTGCCACTGAGGGCCTGCCTTGCATGCAAGTGCTCACCACAGCGCCCTCGCCCCTCACGAGCCTTTCCCCACAGGGCACCGAGGAGGCGCACCTCGCCACGCAGCTGCTCGAGGCGCTGCTGGGCGCGCCGCTGCTCCCGCTCGTGACGAAGCACTCCGAGCTGCTCGAGCCCCTGTGGCGGGCGGTGGCCTCGGACGGCAGCCTCGCCCAGGACGACGCGCCCGACGAGGACGACGACGACGAGGCCGCGCCGCCCAGTACGGCGCGCGCGCTGGGCGCGGCATCGGCACGTCGGGGAGGCGGCGCCGGCGGCCGGCGAGGGAGCGCCGTGCCGGGCGTTCGCGGCGGACGCTCGGCACGGCGCGGGCTGCTGCTCGGCTTCCTCAAGGTCTACGGTGCATGCGAAACGTTACCAAAGCTGTGCGGCGCGGCGGCGCTGTACGCGGACTGCGCGCGCCTTCTCGGGCACGCCGACCATAAGGTGCAATCGGCGGCGCTCGAGTGCATCGCACGCTGGTCGCAGCCGGCGGTGAACAAGTACAAGGCGCAATTGCTCGGCCTCATCGGTGAGAAGTCGTTTCGAGAAACCCTTGCCCTCTTCCCCGTCGACGAGCGCCAGGACGACGCGATGCTTCCACAGCACCGGCCGATCGTGCTGCCGCTGCTCACGCGGCTGCTGTACGCGCGCCTCACACAGCGCGGGGGTCGCGGAGCCTCCAAGAATGCGATGGCGCAGCGGCGCGCGACCATCTTCGCCTTCTTCTGCTCCTACCATCCGCACGAGCTCCGCCCGTTGGTCGATCTGATACTGGCGCCGATGGCACGCGTGGGCGCGACGAGCTCGGACGGCGGCGACGCCGACGCTCAACGCGACGCCGACGCTCAACGCGACGCCGACGCTCAACGCGACGCCGACGCTCAACGCGACGCCGACGCTCAACGCGACGCCGACGCTCTCGCGCGCGGCGCGGCGCTCGCTGCGGTCCCGCCCGGGCAGCAGCTCGGTGTGCTGCGCTCGTTGCATGAGGCGTTGGCGCAGTTGGGAGGTGCGCTCGCGCCGTACCTGCCCGAGCTGCTGGCCACACTGCGCCACCTGCTGCTGTACGCGACGCACTGCGTGTGCTTCGCGGCACCCATCGCGGGCTTGGCGGCGGGAGGAGATGACGACGATGGCGACGGCGACGATGCCTACGATGGCGAGGATGTCGACGGCGGCGCGGGGGGCGGCGCGGGGGGCGGCGCGCCCACCACGGCGCCCACGACGGCGCCCACGACGGCGCCCACGACGGCGCCCACGACGGCGCCCACGACGGCGCCCAACGCGGAGGAGGGCGCGCTGCTCCCACCGAGCGCCCATCTCGGCGCGTCGGTGCGCGCGGTCCTGACGCTCGTCGAGGCGCGTGAGGCGCGCCTGTGGGTGATCAAGGCGTGGTCGATTGTCATGCAGGCCTTCCCGAGCGCGCCGCTCGCGCCCACGGCGGCGCTCGTCTTCCGGTGCGTCCGCCCGATGCTCGAGCGTCTTCACCCGCCCTGCCTTGCATGCAAGCGCTCACCACAGCGCGGCGACCCTCCTTCACAGGTGCGTCCGCCCGATGCTCGAGCGTCTTCACACGCACTACACGCAGTCGCCTTCGGGGCTGCTGAGCGCGCTCGTGGTGATGACGCAGCAGCGCGAGACGCTCGAGCTCCTCAAGCTCGCGGAGGTGCCCGTGCTACCGTGCGTGTACAAGTGCCTCGCGGCCGTCAAGGTGCACCCGTCCGTCGTCGAGGCGGTCCTCTCGATCGTGGAGGCGCTCCTCGACCATGCGACGCCGCCGGTGCCGCCGGTGCAGGAGGTCCTTCGGAGCAGCGGCCAGGTGCGCATCACGCAGGGCGATGCGGTGATGCGCGAGGCGAAGGCCGCAGAGGCAGATGAGGCCGCTGGCAGGCGCTTCAAAGCCACCATCACCGACGCCGACGCCGACGCCGACGCCGACGACGACGACGCCGCGCCCTCGGCTGCGATGGCCGTCGAGGCCGCCGAGAGGGCCGCCACGCAGTACGAGGAGGGCGTCGTGCTGGCCAAGCTGGCTGAGGAGATGCTGCATGCACACATCAAGGAGCTCCTCGGCGCTCTCAACCAGCGCTTACGTGGCAAGTTTGGCGGCCAAGACGCAGCCAAGGCGCTCCAGGCGGCGGGTGGCGGGCGCCAGGCCACACGCGAGCTGCGTCTGCTCACGCGCCTGAGCGGGCACATTGACGAGCCGGAGCAGGTGCGCGCTCGGAGTGCCTCGGAGGGCGTGTGATTGCGTCTGATTGCGTCTGATTGCGTGTGAGTGCGTCTGATGGCGTCTGATGGCGTCTGATGGCGTCTGATTGCGTCTGATTGCGTGTGAGTGCGTCTGATTGCGTCCGATTGCGTCCGATTGCGTCTGAGAGCACATTGACGAACCCTCGCAGGCGCAGCAGCTCGTCGAGCTCTTCCTGCCATACTTGAGGCTCAAGTCGTCGCCGCGCACTGAGCGGGTCAAGGAAGACGTGCTACTGCTTCTTGACGGGTTGGTGCGACGTGCGCGGGACGACCCAAAGATGGCAACTCAGCATCTGAAGACGATCTCGCTCCTCTTCGGGACGGTGCGCTCGGGACGGCGCGCGGGCGGCTCTCACCCGCCCTGCCTTGCATGCAAGCGCTCACCACAGCGCGGCGACCCTCCTTCACAGGTGCGTTCACGCGGCGCGCGGGCGGCTCTCACCCGCCTCTTCAGTACCCTCGTCCACCTGCCGAGCGTCGTCGCGGGCAGCGCCGCGATGAGCGCGGATGCGGGAGGGGCAGCGGCGAAGGGCGATGGCACAGCGGCGAAGGGCGATGGCGCAGCGGCAAAGGGCGATGGCGCAGCGGCGGCATTGGCGCAGGACGACGTCGGGGCGCTGCAGCAGGCGGCCGCGGCACTAGTCGAATTAAACTCATTCTCAACGACGGAGGTAGATGAGCCTGATTACGACCGGCGGCTCGATGCGTATACTGAGCGGCTGCCTGCGCTGCTGGGCGGCGTCGCGTCGGCGCGCCTGGTGCTGCCGCTGCTGTGCCACTGCATCCACGACGTCGAGTTGGACGACATTGCGCTCAAGCACTCCGCCTCGCACTCAATCCTGCTCATCGTGCGCCTTGCAGCTCGGCAGCCGCCAGGCTCGTCGACCGGTGCGAGCCTGACCGAGCTGCTCGAGCGCACGCTGATGCCCGCACTCCGGCGCGGGCTGCGGCTGCCCGCCGAAAAGGACTTGCTGCGACAGGAGTTCATCCGGATGCTCGGGACGACGCTCCTCGAGATGCCGCAGCTCGCTCCGGAGATGGCGACGCTCCTCTCACCGCACGACGTCGAGGCGGACTTTTACGCGAACGTGACGCACGTGCAGATGCCACGCCGGCAGCGCGCGCTCGCACGCCTCGCACAGCGCGTCGAGTCGGGCGCCTTTTCGGAGCCGACGCTGGCCAACTACCTCGTGCCGATGCTGCGTCATCTTGTGCTCCGCTCCTCGCCCAAGGAAGTCGATGTGGCGGAGGAGGCCGTGCAGACGCTGCGTGTCGTCGCCGCGCGCCTGCCGTGGCGCCCGTACCTGACGACGCTCCAGGCCTTTGTGCGCCTGCTGAAGACACAGCCCTTCCTTGAGAAGCGCCTCGTACGCGCCATCGTCGAGTTCCTCAACGCCTTCCATTTCGAGCTCACGACGGACGCGATTGAGGCCGCCATCAAGGCGGCAGGGGGAGGCTCGAGCTACACCCGCAGCCGATCGGGCGTGCAGAGGATTGAGCACTCCGTCGCTCGCTCGGCGAGGGGCGGCGGCGCTGTGGATGCGCCCGCGACAGCGCCACCCGCGCCGACGACAGCGCCATCCGCGCCCACGGGCGTGCAGCAGGTCGCGGCAGGTGGTGAGGGCACGGCGGCGCCTGAGGCTGAGGGCGAGGCCGAGGCCGAGGGTGCTGAGGGCAAGGAGGGCGAGGACGGCGAGGACGGCGAGGACGGCGAGGACGAGGACGACGAGAAGGAGTTTGACGGGGATGAGACGGCGCCGCCGCTCGCCCTCGAGGCGGTCGCGGAGGCGATGGAAGCGCCCACGACGGCGCTTATGGACGCGAGCGCGGCAGGTGCGTCGGCGGCGGTCCCCAAAATGGACGAGCGCTCCGCCCGTGCGGCGGCAGTGATGCATGCGGTGCGTGGGAAGCTCTTACCCGAGCTCTACGCGCACCTCAAGGACCCGAAGACGGAAGGGGTGCGTGTGCCCGTCGCTCTCGCCGTCCTCAAGCTGCTGCTCCTCATGCCGCACCGCATCCTCATGGCGGAGCTGCACGGCTTCCTCATGCGCGTCGTCCAGACCCTCTCGAGCCGCAACAAGGGTCTGCGCCAGCAAGGGCGCGAGACGCTCGCCAAGGTGGTCCTCGAGCTCGGATGACCTCGGATGACCTCGGATGACCTCTGATTGCCTCTGATGACCACTGATGAGTGCCGATTGCCTCCCTCATCAGGTGGTCCTCGAGCTCGGCGCGCCCAATTTCGGCGCCGTGCTGCACGAGCTCAAGACCTCGCTCACCCGGGGCTTCCAGATTCACGTGCTCGGCTACTCGGTGCACTATCTGCTCGCCAAGCTCGTGCCTACGCTCGCGCCGGGCGCACTCGACTACTGCGCGGCACCCTTAGTGCAGGTGGATGCTCGCCGACCTCTGATGACCACTGATGTCCTCTGATGACCACTGATGACCACTGATGTCCTCTGATGACCGCTGATGTCCTCTGACAACCTCTGATGACCTCTGATGACCCGCTGATGACCTCTGATGACCCGCTGATGACCTATGATTGCCTCCCTCATCAGGTGCTGCTCGCCGACCTCTTTGGCGAGGCCGCCGATAAAAAGGAGGTTGAGGAGATCGCGACCGCGATGAAGGAGGCCCGCGTGACGAAATCGTACAACTCCTTTGAGCTGCTCGCCTCGGTGATCGGCTTCGTGCCCAACATCAACCTCCTCGTGCCCCCCATCCACCAGGCTGTCGCTGCGGCCACCGGCGGCTCCGACTCCCTCAAGAACGTGAGCATCGCGCGTGACATGCTCCGGCACGCGGCGCTCGGCCTCGCGGTGAACGCGAGCGTCGAGTTGCAGCCCCTCTGCATCTACGTGCGTGGCATGCTCCTGACGCACCTGCCGCCAAAGGGAGGCACTTCCAAATTAGGGACGCCCAAGGGAGGGCCGCCGGCGAAGCCGGGCGCCGTCGTGGGCGGCGCCGAGGGCGACCGGTTGACGGAGCCCAAGGGCAAGAAGCGCGTCGCGCCTGTGGGAAGTGTGCTGCAGCCGATGACCGAGCCGGGCGTCACCAGCGGCAGCGGGCGCAACCCGCTCGCCCACGAGCTGAGCGCGTTCGCCGTGGGCATGCTGCTGAGTGCGCTCAAGCGCGGTCGCTTCGAGCATCACGAGCCGACCCATCTGGCGCTGCTCGAGCCGTTACTGCCGTTACTCCAGCGCGCGATGCGCTCCGACTCCGACCCGGTCGTCTCGCTCTCCTTGCGCACGGTGGGGCTGTTGATGGCGTACCCCATCCCGTCGCTGCCGGTGCACGCCACGGCGCTGCTTGAGCGCACGCTGCAGATCCTCAAGCGAGCCGCGAGCTCGCAGGGCACAGAGCTCGTGAGCATCGGCGTCAAGGTCGTCACCGCGCTCCTTCGGAAACCGCCGCGCCCACGCGGGGCTGTGAGCGGCGGCGGCGGCGGCGGCGGCGGCGGGACACGGACAGGCAAGGGCGCCAAGGCGAACAGGGCTGTGGACGAGGAGGTGGTGGAGGAGGGCGGCGGCGAGGAGGGCGAGGACGAGGGCGAGGAGCACTTCGAGATCGAGGGCGAGGAGACTCTCCCCGGTGTGGAAGCGGCCGAGCCTCGTCGCATGGTCGGCGGCGGTGCAAACCTCAATGAGTCGCAGCTTCGATGGCTCATCACGTTTGTGTCCGTGCATCTGGACGACGCGGTGCTGCAAGGGTCCCTCTTCGGGCTGCTTCGGGTACGTGTGCCTCTCAGCGTCCACTCTCCGGCCTGGCCTCGTGCCATGTCCGCAATCTCGCCCGCTCTCCACCTTTCCCCACTCCCTCGCCCGGCCCCAACCTTGTCGCTCTCGGGCACCCACCCCACCCACCCCTGAGGAATGACGAGCCCAAACATGTGTGTGTCCACTGAGGCGCTTCATGGCGTCGCTGAGGCAACTCTAAACAAGATATCCATCCGACCTCAAATCCCCCCCCCACCCCCTCCCCACCCTCTCCCCACCCTCTCCCCACCCTCTCCCCACCCCTTTTCCTGCCCGCAACTGAGGATTGACGATTCAACTTCTGTTCGAGTGAGACTGATTATCTCACGTCCCATGAGATGCACCACTCACAACAAGATATCCACTATCTGACCTCAGCTCTCGGCGCCGCCGCCGACCTCCAAAGGTCGCAACCTAATTTGGGTCGCAATCTTGTCGCCTCTCGGAGACGGTGGCCTCCCAAATCTTTTCGCATGCCATTTCGTCACACACCTCTCCTCCCCGTCCTCCTCCTCACACCTCCCCTCCTCACACCCCTCCCCCCCCCCCCCCCCCCCCCCCCCCCCCCCCCCCACCCCC
>PJAB01001786.1:0-12220 GCA_002887195.1 Chrysochromulina parva | reverse complement strand
ATCTGGCTCGCGGCTGGACCGCCTGGCACGGCATGTGGGAGGAGAGGGTGACCGCCAAGCGGCGGCTGCAGGCTGCAGCGGCCCGGATGAAGAATCCCGCGCTGGCAAACTTCTTCGGTACGTGGGCATCGTACTCAATCGAGGCGCGACACAACAAGAGCGAGCGGCTGCATCAGCAGAACGAGGCAATGCTGGGTCAGGGAGTCGCGGAGCTGCGTGCGGAACTCGCTCAGGTGCGTTCCGAGTCTGCCGACGAGATCAACGCGCTGACCAGGGAGCGTGACAAGCTTCGGGAGCTTCTTGGCCAGGCAGGTGGTGATCTCGAAGCGAAGCAACGGGCGCACCAAGAGGAGCTCGATCGGCAGAAGAAGCTGCGCGTGAAGCAACTGACAGAGATGATCGCTCGCCGCATCCTCAAAAAGGATCAGGCTCGCGGCTGGACCGCATGGCACGGCATGTGGGAGGAGAGGGTGACCGCCAAGCGGCGGCTTTTGGCGGCGACGAGCCGGATGAAGTCGCCCGAGCTTGCAAACTTCTTCGGTACGTGGGCATCGTACTCAATCGAGGCGCGACACAACAAGAGCGAGCGGCTGCATCAGCAGAAGGAGGCTTCGCTCGATCAGGGCGTCACTCAGCTCAAGGCAGAGTTGATCACCGTCCGAAACGAGTATCAAATCAAACTCGATGCCATGAAGAAGGAGCGTGATCTCTACAAAAACCAGCTCGCTCAACTCAACGGTGGTCTGAACCAGGCGGACTTGAAGATCAAAGAGCTGACCGCAAAGCAGAAGGCTGCTGAGTCCGAGCTGCTCAGCAAAGCGGCTGAGCGGGACTCGGAGATGTCCCAGGCCCAGCGCGCGTTCCAGTTGCAGCTCAAGGAGCAGAAGGAGAAGGAGGAGAAGGAGAAGGAGAAACGCGTGAAGCACTTGTCCCAGATGATCGCTCGCCGCATCCTGAAGAAGGATCTGTCTCGTGGATGGACCGCTTGGCAAGGCATGTGGGAGGAAAAGGTGTACCAGCGGCGCCAGCTGCAGAAGGTAGCTTCGAAGCTGCGCATGCCCGAGCGCTCCGCTTCTTTCAGGCATTGGAAGGAATCGTGGGATTCTGCGCAGAAGGCTGCCGAGCGCAAAGCGTACGCGCAGCGCGTCGCAGCACTGGAAGGCGACTCAGGCGCTGCGCACGCTGAGCTCGAGCGCGTGCGCTTCGACCTGCAGCGGCGCGTTGACGTTGCCGAGGCGAAGAATCGTGACCTGCTTGAGCGCATCACTGCGCTCGATGGAGGCATGGCGGAGGCAGAGCTCAAGGCGCTGGAGAAAGTGTCCCAGGAAAAAGAGAAACGCGTGGAGCACCTTTGCAGTATGATCGCTCGTCGCATCATGCGCAGGGATCTGTCGCGAGGCTGGATGGCATGGTTCGACATGTGGGAGGAGAAGACGACGCAACTTCGCAAGCTGCAGGCCGCTGCCAGCCGCCTGCGCAAGCCCGAGCTGGCAGCTACCTATGCCTTCTGGCATTCGGACTGGCAGACTGAAAAGCAGAAGAGGAAGGTCGCGATGCAGCGCGAGGAGCACCGGGGTGCCCTGGCTTCCCTTCAAGACGACCTCAAGCGCGTGCAGGAGGAGTGCAAGCGAAAGGTCGAGGTTGCCGAAGCAGCGCGTGCCGAGATGCTGGCGAAGCTCACTCTACTCGATGGCGGCACTGCAGCAGCTGAAGAGGCACTCAAGGCGCAACTCGAAAAGGAGGAGCGCGAGAAGGAGCAACGCATCAAGCACCTTTGCGAGATGATCGCGAACCGCATCATGCGCAAGGACCTTGCTCGTGGATGGACGTCCTGGTTCTGCATGTGGGAGGAGAAGGTAGTTCAGAAGCGCAAGCTCCAGGCGGCTGCAAGCCGTTTGAGCAAACCCGAACGATCGGCTGCCTTTCATCACTGGCTCGAGGACTGGGAGCAAGCCGAACGGGAGGCTGAACAAGTCGAGCAACGCCGAAAAGAGGAGGCTCAATCCCGCACGGTCGCCGGGCTCGAGGAGCAGCTCGAGGATCTCAAGGCGGAGATGGCTCGCAAGATCGCGATGCTTGAGAGGGAAAAACGACAAGCGCTCGAGGCTCAGCTCGAGGAGCTGCTCGGCACCCACAATGCCGAGATGAGTGCCGAGCTCGCGCGAGAGAAGGAGGCGCGCATCAACCAGATGCAGAAGAGCTTGATGCGGCGGATGATCAACTTGGATCTTACGCGTGGCTGGCAGGCGTGGTTAGATTGGTGGGAAGAAAAGAACTACCATCAGCGACTCATGCGCAAAGCCGGCGGACGCATGGGCAACCCTGCACTCTCGTCTGCATTCGGGTGGTGGGAGCGAGAAACGCGTGAGCTCAAGAGGCAAGCCGAGCACGAGGCGGATCTCAAGAAGCGAGCCGAGCTCGAGGAGAACCTGCGCGCGAAGGCCCTCGAGGCTGGCAAGCTTGCGATGGTCAAGCTTGCGATGGAGGACGAGCTCCGATCGCTGCGCCAGAAGGTCAACTACCAGGCCAATGACATTGAAGCCAAAAAGGCTGCCCTTGCCACGGCTGATCACGAGCGCCAAGCCTACGTGCAGCTGCAGGAGCTGTTCAGGGTATCTAGAGAGTCACTCAAGACAGCCGAAGAGGAGCGTGACACGGTGAAGGTGCATCTGAGGAACCAACAGGTGCAAGCTGAAGAGATGCTGCGCTCACTGCTCGCGGAGCAACGCGAAAAGGTGGCAGTCGACCTCGTGCGCAATCAGCAGCAAATTGTGTCCCTGCAGGCAGACCTAAAGCAGGCCAAGGAAGTTGCGGCCGCCATGGTCAAGGAAATCGCGGCACTGAAAGCCAAGCTTCCGCCACCTCCAAAGAAGGTTGTGGGCCTCCAGCTCAGCGGCAAGGGCACGATGCCCGAGCAGATTGCCGCGGCTTTGGCATCACAGTCGGCGCGTGTGACGGACCTCTTCCGATCGTGGGATAAAGATGGAGACGGTGAGGTATCGAAAGCCGAGTTCCGAAAGGCCATCCCCGCGCTCGGCATTGTGGTCGACGAATGCTACGTCGACGAACTCTTCGACATGTGGGATGCTGACGGCGGTGGCTCCCTTGCGCCCAAGGAGCTGAAGAAGCTTCTGAGCGGTAAGCCGCCACCCGAGAAGAAGAAGTTGAGAAAACTGGACCCGGCAGACGGACCGATGTCCGACCAGCTGGCAGATGTGCTCAAGTCGCAATCGACACGCGTCATGGACCTCTTCCGTTCGTGGGATCGGGACGGCGATGGCGAGGTATCGAAAGCCGAATTCGAGAACGCGTTCCCGGCTCTTGGCATCGACGTGCCCAAGCTAGACGTTTATGAGCTGTTCAACCTGTGGGATTCAGACGGCGGTGGCAAGCTGAACTACAAGGAACTGAAAAAGATCTTGAGTGGACCGATTTCCGCCAAGAGCAAGGCCACGCCAACGGGCGGTAAGCCAGCGGCGGCCACGCCAACCTCGACAATTGGCGGCACCGCCAAAGCGGGAATGGCTGCCCAGGGGATGCTCGCGAGGCTCAGCCCAACCGCACAGCAACTCAGCCTCGAAAGCGCTCAAACTCCAGCACCTCCGCCGCTCTCTATCCCGAAATCGCCCACCGAATAAAGCATGTCAGTCTGTGCCAATCCCCGGTTCGGGGTCCGACAACCGTTGCCGTTGTGTGTTGGAGTGTACAACGTGCGAGAGTACGCGTGCGCCGCCCCCCGGCTGATACGTGAGTGTCAGCTAGCAGTAGCATGCACATATGGCATTGTTCGGATCCTCTTTTGTGATGGGTGTCGCGTTTCAGTGTATGGTGCGACTCACGGTGTATGCTATGAGCTATAAGCTATGTGGTAGAATGGTACGACCGGCGTGAGCTTGTGCGTGAGGCGCGTCGCGTGGGGCAGGCGTCGGCGGTTCGCTCTGGAAGCACGCAAATGCGGTTTTCTTCGCGAAATGGACTCGTGAGATTGACTGCATTAACGACTCAGAACGAAAAGTCTTCACAACCCTTTCATCGCCCCACGAGACATCTACCATCCAGTACGCCTTGCTACAGCACGCCCTGACTCGGCTTTGACATGCTCGATGGAAAGCCAGAGAGGAATTGCATCTCAAAGGAATCGCCTCGCCGAATCTCACCCACGCCCGCCGGCGTGCCCGTGAAGAGCAAGTCGCCCGGCAAGAGCGGCGCCTGCTGGTTCAGGAACCGTAGCTGATACGGAATATCGAAGATCATCTGATTCACATGACCCTCCTGCTTCACCGCACCATTGACTTTGAGTTGAAAGGAAGTGTCGCTAAGATCGCAAGTGTGATCCAACGTGTGCATCGGTCCGACGATGGCGGCGCCTGCAAACGACTTGGCCAGAGTCCACGGCAGCCCGGCCTTTTTGAGCGCCTCCTGCTTCTTGCGCCGGGTCAGGTCAAGCCCAAGGCCGGCAGCCTGCAAGCAGCTCAGCTCCTTGCCGCTCTTGAGCTGGCCGATGTCGACGAACTTCCCAACGAGAAGCACGAGTTCCACCTCGAAGTGGAACGTCTCATCTTGATACGCCAGTTGCTCTGCGCCGTCAAGTCCTCGAAGCGAGGACGAGGCCTTCAAGAAGATGATTGGCTCTTCGGTAGGCACTGCATTCCCGAGCTCGCGTGCGTGGTCCGCATAGTTGCGCCCGATGCAGTAGATGTTACGCACGACCACGGGCGTCGAACCGCGATGCAGGCTGACGTTCACGCTCGGCACGTGTGCCGCGAGCGTCGACGCAGCTCGTCGCAAGTGACGCAGCAGCGACATCCAGGGATGGGGGTCGAGCGCGTTTGTGAAAAGTGTCCAAAGGCTGTGAAGTTATCGTCGACACTCGGTCTTGTGGTCTCTGCTCGTCGCGTGTGGATCCGTGGCAACTCCGATCTTCACGCGTCGACGTGCGAAATCGATGCGAAGCACCTTCATCCGATCGTCGCGACGCTTGCTTAGCGCGGTGGCGGCGCCGCCGACGACTGCATCACCCGCCAAACCCGCAGAAAGAGGCCGGCTCTTGCCGACCACTGCCGCCCTGTCCACCGCGGCCGTCGCTGGCGCCAGCGCCGTGTACCTGCTGTCCCGCACGTTTGTGGAGGATGCCAGCTTCCGTGAGAAGCTGCGAAGCGAGCGCTCCACGGTCGCGAGCTGGATCGAGGACGAGGTCCTCGCCAAATATGCACCCGCCGCATGGGCACAAAGTGTGCGCATCCATGACGAGTTAGGCAGCGAAGCTGGGCAAGGTGTGCAACAGCTGCACATGCCAAACGTCGGCGTGCTGCAGCCGCCACCATCCGAGCTGAGCACGATGGGCCAGCTCTTCTATGGGCGGTTCGCCGGCTTGGACCTAATGGACATCTACACCCGCTCAGGTGCTTTCAAGAGCACCGCGGAGGGGTCTTCGATGCGCATCGCCGGCATCGACCTTGGCGTGGCGCCCGTCGCTGGAAACCCCAATTTCACGGCTATGGCGCCCGATGACGACGACGCGGCGGCCGAGCCGCCGGGCTCGTTGGCGGCCTCGACGGCCCGCTTTGTCGAGGACGAGCCGGCGCTTGGCCCGTACCTGTCCGACGGCGCCGATGGCGCCCGATACAGCGCGAGCGCTGAGGCGAGCCGCCTCGCGGCATGGACCATGGCGAAACCGCCCGCCCTGCCGACGCGGCAGCTTGTGCCCGACAAGGCCGGCCGGCGCTTCGAGGACCTGCTGCGCCAGTACGCGCGCGACGCGGCGCTCGACGTCGGCAGCCTGCCGTCCACGAGCGCGCGCTCAGGATGGCGCCTCATTAGCCTGCCTGAGGTGCTCCGTGACGACTCCCACCTGGAGGCGTCGGGACTCTCACACGTTCCTGCGCGGCGGCTCCAGTGGCTACGGCTGTACGAGGCCTATCTGGAGGCGGAGGAGCAGGCTCTCGATGCCCATCTCGGCGCGATGACGAATCTGGCGACGCAATCGGAGGGCGGCGGGGTGGCCATGATGCGCATGCAGGCACGCAAGCGGGTGCTGCATCAGGCGCTTGTTGAGCTCGAGTACGAGAAGCGCGAATGGTCCAGGCGGTAAGCCGTGCGCGCGCGAGAGAGAGAGACTGCCATGGATGCGCGCCAGGCATGCGCCGCGGGGCGAGTGGACCAGTGCCACCGCCGACCCGCGCGCCCCGGAACACCACGAAGACTATAGCAGAGTCGGCGCGGTATGGCGGAATTGTGTCTCGATTCCCCACGGCTTTCGGCTTTGGGACCTGCGTCGCTATAATTGCCGAAGTACGTACAAATAATGTGTCGCCCGTCGCCTCTCCCTCTGGGCTCGACCACGTTCTTTTGAATTCAGAATTGAGGTTTGAGGACGTGATGGTGTGCCGTGTGAAAGAATGAAGTCCAAATGAAGTCCAAGCTAGTTTCCACGCTCGTCGGACTCGACGTCGGACACTACCGCTTGGGCCGCCGCCTTGGCAGCGGCAAGTTTGGCACGGTGTACAGCGGCATTCACCGCCTCACGGGCGACGCGGTGGCAATCAAGGTGGAACCAGAGGATTCGCGAACTCCACGCCTTCCGACCGAGGCGAGTGTGTACAAGGCGCTTGGCGCGCAGTACGTGCCGCGCATGCGATGGTTTGGACGTGCGCATGGGCAGTACGCACTCGTGATGGATCGACTCGGGCCGTCCTTGAGATCGGTGCAGCGGGAAGCGGGCATGCGGCTCGATCTCGTGGCCGTGCAGCGGGTGGGTGAGGCAATCCTGGAGTGCCTCGAGACATTGCATGGGACGGGCTGGCTTCACTTGGACGTCAAGCCCGCCAACATTCTCGGTCCCGACCCGAGTGCCGCACGCGCGGTCGCAGGCTGTGCATCCTCCCAATGGACGTTGGTCGACTTTGGGCTCGCTCGCCGATGGTGCGACCAGCAGACGGGCGAGCATACGCCTGACGTGCGGCGGCGCGGCGTAGTCGGCACGGGGCGGTACGCATCGCTCGCCAACCACTCGGGCGAACCACTCGGCCGTCGGGACGACCTCGAATCGCTAGCCTTGACCCTCGCGTTCCTACACGAGGGCCGTCTGCCGTGGAGCGCTCATGACAGCGCTCTTCCAGCGCCAACGAAGCCGGAGCGCTTCGCGCTCATGCTGGCGGAGAAGCAACGCGCGTGTGTGGACGAGATCGCTGGCACACTGCCGTCCCACTTTCGAGAGTACCTGCGCGCAGTGCGGCTGCTCCGATACGACGAGAGGCCGAATTATGGCGTCTTGCGGGCTCTGCTCAGCCTCGGCGGCTGAGCGACTCGAGCGGTTGAGAGACTATGAGACTGAGCGAGTCACAGTCCACAGGATTGGTACGTACAGTCTGAAATCATACGACCTCACATTCACAATTTCACAGCACGTCGCGTGACACACTGCGTTGAGTTGAGTTTTGACTTGCCTTTGAAAAAGGACCGTAGGAGCGCGCGCTCGCGCCATGGCGCATGGGCGAGCTTCCGCCAGCTGGCTTCCGCGGCACGGGCATTCTACTCTTGCAATTGTACTCTTGTAAACTTTCAATCCCTTGCCGAGCGTCCGACGAATGACCGAGACGGCGCTTTGAGCCGACATCTATCTTCTCTCTTGAATTTGCTGTCCAATTTTCCTGTGGAAAGCCCAGCGAGGCTACCCGGTACAAGGGTGTCGAACGGCGTCCCGTCCACGTCCCGTCCACGTTCACGAGAAAAGACTTCTTGTGCTCTCACGTTCGTGCTCGATAACTCTCTCGCCGTCTCGCTCTCGCGGCGCCCGCGCGGCGCTCTCTTCGCCCCGCGAGCGGCGGCGAGGTGGTGGAAGCAGCATTGAAAACTGATGCGCATAATGTCTCACAATCCTCCCGGTGGTTATTACGAGAAGGTGGGCAGTGATCACGAAACCGAGAACGAGACTCAACCACTGAATAGCGGCTCCAGCAGCGCGGTCACCAAGGCTACTGCTGTGCAGCAACAGCTCAAGGTGTTCGCTGCTTGCACGACATACGCGCTCGTCGGCCCGACGCTCGTGCTAGTGAACGCTCGCATCCTCAACGAGCTGCACTTTCCGTTCCCGCTCTTTCTCTCCGCGCTGGGTCAGGTGGTGACCTCGTTTTACTGCGCCGGTGTCATCCACTTACAGCCACGCGTGGAGCGACTGTGGCGGCGATGGACAAAGCCCCGCGCGACGACCGCACCGAAGCTTGGCATCGAGCCGGTGCCGATCACCACGCCGAAAGCGTCCGGGGGAGGCGAGGCGGCCGAAGGCGGCATCGGCAGTATTACGTTCCAGTTCTGGCTGTGGAACATGATCCCAATCGGTGCGGCGCAGGGTCTCACCTTTGCCATGACGAACGCGGCGTACATGTACCTGACGATCACGCTGACGCAGATGCTCGCATCCTTCACACCGACGGTCACGCTCGTGCTCCTGTACGTGACTGGCGTGGAGATACCGACAACACGTGCGACCGTGTGTGTGTGTCTCATCGGTCTGGGGTGTGCCATCGCGAGCTACGGCGAGGGGCAGCTCAGCCTGATCGGGATGGCGTTCCGGAGCGTAGGCATCGTTGCCGAGGCGACGCGCCTCGTCCTACTGCAGCGGCTGCTCAAGAACTTCAAGCTAGGGGTCCTCGAGTCGCAGTGCGCTGATTGCGTCTGATTTCCTTCAACGGCCCTCTGATTGCGTCTGATTGCGTCTGATTAGAGCGTCTGATTGCGTCTGATTGCGTCTGATTGCGTCTGATTGCGTCTGATTAGAGCGTCTGATTAGAGCGTCTGATTTGAGGGCCGTTGAAGGCCACCGAAGGCCGCTGAAAGCCAACTGATGACCACTGAGTACCTCCCTCATCAGGTACTTTTTCGCGCCAACAGCGGCCGCCTTCTTGCTGGTCGGCGCGCTGTTTACCGAGGCGCCCCAGTTTCGGGAAAAGGGCGGCTTCGCCACGATGGCGGCACACCCCATCCTCTTCACCGCCTCATCTTTGCTCGGCGTGGTTGCCTCAATGCTCACCTTCATAGTCATCAAGCTGACGAACTCGGTCACACTCAAGGTCATTAACACCGGTCGCAATGCGGCATTCGTCCTCTATACGGTGGTGATCATGGGTGAGCCTGCGACAACGATACAGATCTTCGGGTACTCCATCTCGCTTGCCTTCTTCTCCATCTACCTCTACGTCCAATCCAACAAGCTATAGTTGCGAGCCACAGTCTGCAGAGAGCAGCGCCGTTTGCGTGGGGGGCGTGTGCCGCATCGCGTACTGATCGGCGTACTGATGTTCGCCGCGCTCCCGCCTCCGAGCAGCCGTATTCGTACAACCATGAACACTACGCACTAGGTAGCAAAGTTAGGTGCAGGTAAGGTGGCACCCGTTTGACTTGGTAGGTTACGTGCGCTCAACGTCGAAGCGGGTTTCGGCAAAAGCGCCGCGATGGGCGAAACATGTTTTTTTGCGAAGCACACGTGCGCCACCAGCGACCAGGGCATCTTGGCGAACCGTGGCAGATGGGCAAAAACCAGCACTCGAAGGACAAACTCTACCTCACGCGCACGGAGCATGCGAGTGGAGAGCACCGTGGCGCCGGAAAGCAGTCGATGGCGCGCCTGCCTTACAAGACGCTTCCGTTCGACTGCTGCGCCATCTCCTTCCGGCCGTTTGAGACGCCACTGTGCACAGACGACGGCATCATCTTCGAGCTGCTCAACATCGTGCCGTACCTCAAAAAGTTCCGCCGGCATCCCGTGACCGGTCAGCCGCTGGCCGCCAGCGACCTGACGAAGCTGCACTTCCACCGCAACGCGGAGGGGCAGTACGCGTGCCCGGTTCTCTTCAAGCCGTTCACGCAGCACACACACATTGTGGCGATCAAGACGACGGGCAACGTGTACTGCTACGACGCGGTCAAACAGATGAACCTCAAGACCAACGACCTGCGCGACCTGCTCGACCAGATGCCGTTCACGCGCGCTGACGTGCTTCATATCCAAGACCCGACGAACTCAGAGCGACGCGAGCTCGAGCACTTCAATCACGTGAACGCGGGCCTCGAAGTGGAGCTGAAGGACAGCGGCGGCGTGCGGCACAATGAAGCCACTGCGCGCATCATGCAGCAAGTTGCCGCAGCGTCCGCGTCCGCCACGCCATCAGAGGCCGCCATCAAGGTGACGTTGCCAAAAGCAGTCAAAGCCACGGCGGGCGGTGCGGCGGGTGGTGCGGCCAGCAGCAGCGGCGGCGGCGGCGGCGGTGGTCTCAAGCCGGCACGCTGGGTGCAGACGACCGGCGCGGCGTCCGCGTCATTCACGTCCACCTCCGTGCCGGTTCAGACTGTAAACGAGATCGCGTCGCTGAGTGCCGAAGAGGCGGCCCGCCAGCGGTACGTGTTTGCCAAGGCTCAGAAGACAAAGGGGTACGTGCAGCTGCGCACCTCGCATGGCACGCTCAACCTCGAGTTACGCGTGGATTGCGCGCCCAGGACGTGCGACAACTTCCTCCAGCTCATCGAGCGCGGCTACTATGACGGCACATCCTTCCATCGTTTGATCCGCAACTTCATGCTGCAAGGCGGCGATCCAACTGGCACGGGCAGCGGCGGCGAGTCGGCGTGGGGTGGGAAATTCGCCGATGAGATCTCGGGTAAGCTCAAGCACGACGGTCGCGGTGTTCTCTCGATGGCCAACTCCGGGCCCAATTCCAACGGCTCCCAATTCTTTCTCACCTTCAAGTCTGCTGCGCACCTGGATGGGAAGCACACCGTCTTCGGATCCGTCGTCGGCGGGCTCGACACGCTCGCGCGCATCGAGGCGCTGCCTACGGACAAGGACGACCGGCCGCTCGAGCCGGTGACGCTTCTTGGCGCCTCCATCTTTGTGAACCCGTTTGCCGACATCGATGCCAAGATGGATGCCGCGCTCGCCGAGAAGGCCAACCCCGGGGCTGCGGCGGCGGCTGAAAAGGCGAAGCGGGCGGCGGAGGACGTTGAACCGTGGTTCAACTACCAGCCAGAGCGCCCCAAAGAGCTTCGCGTGGGCGTCGGCAAGTACATAGCCCCGCAGCACTTCCATGGAGAGTTGGCGCCAGCCGCGCGACAGCAGCCGTCGTCGTCGTCGTCGGCAGTGGTCGGTGCCGCTGCACTCCAAGCTTCGGCTCTTGCAGAGGCAGCAGACGAGCCGCCGAAGAAAAAGCCAAAGTCGGCAGGTGGTTTCGGGAGCTTTGATGCCTGGTAGCCCACAGACACGTCGAGCTGCTCTGTGGACTGTGCTCTCACCTCTCCTGCTTCCAGCCGAGGCCCCGAGCTGAACCGGGCTGTCGCCTGCCCACTTCCGTGGTAGGATTGTACTATGGGATGATCTTAGGAGAGAGTTGATTCTTCATCTACACACCGTTACGTACCGACACATACACATAGTGCGCGCACAGTCAGAACTCACTTACCGCTGTCGTATGCGAGTCTTATGTGGCAACGTGAGCGCACGACGACACGTCCGGATGGAACTGCAACTCATACCCGCGCACCATAGTCGGACCTTGCTGGACATTCAGTCACTTCTTCATGATCCCCGACGCGTGCGCGGGGTTTTCAAACGTAGCCTCCGCGCTGTTGCGGCGCTTGATGGGGGGCTTCGCCATGACCGCAGCGGATGACGCTTCGCCGGTCGGTGAGTGACGAAGGCGCGTTGAATTGGACTGGCCGGCGGTAGCCCACAAGATGGCCATAGAAGCAGTGCAGGCGAGGAGGACGCCGGGCATCACCGTGAAAGCCACTGGGCCGCTCATGATGAAGATGAAGAGAGTGGACGGGCCGCGTGTGATGGCGTGCGAGTGCGCGACGAAAACCGAGTTTCGCCAATGAAACTGCAGAAACTCGATTTCGTCAATATTCTTCGTGCTGACGACACGCTTCAGGAATGCACAAAATCTCAACGCGCCATAGGAGACTTCATTCGAAATTTTCGGGCCTATCTCGCTATCTGTCAGAACCACTTGACACCCTCGCCGTAGTTTTCTTCCGACAAGAGTCAAGCGCTAGTGTGTACATAAACAACAAACAACCCATACAGGAAACCTGTCGAATGTGCTCCGTTGTACCGGTAAAAAGACACCGGGGGGAGCCGGGACACACACGGGACAGACACACGAACCGCACAAACCGAACCCCCTCAAAACCAACCCACCCACCGACTCGCGCGCGCCAGACCACACCC
>PJAB01001785.1:0-12229 GCA_002887195.1 Chrysochromulina parva | reverse complement strand
GCTGAGCGCGCCGAGTTGATGCGCAAGCTGCGCAAGGGCCAGGGCCGGATGATCAACCGCAAGCTTGCGCTCGGCTTCGATCGGTGGATCGCAGCCTTCGCGCCTCGTGATGATCCGATGACAAAGGCGCTGCTGTTCGTTTTCAATCGCGAGATGGCGCGCGGCTGGATTGCGTGGCGCACTCTTCGGGTTGTGCTCAAGGCGAAGCGCGAGTCGATGCACAAGAGCCTGATCCATCTGATTAGGCGTGAGCTATCGCTTGGCTTCGGCGCATGGCTGACGATGGCGATCAAGTGCGCGGACTTCAAGCGGAAGCTGCGGATGAGTCTGAGCATCATGGTCCACCGTCGCCTTGCTCTTGGGCTTGCATGTTGGCGCTCGGCATGGCGCTCGGCCCTCGCGTCGCAGGATGACCCAATGTCGAAGGCGCTCGAGATGATCGAGATGATCGAGCTCGATGCGAAGCGCGCTTTGGGGAGCCTGCACGCAGCTCCAACGATGTCGAAGGCGCTCGAGATGCTCGAGTTCCTCGAGCGGGCGAGCTTGCGCGCGGCGGCAGTCGCGGCTCCGTGGCGCTGGCATGCGCCTCCTTCGGCGCCGGTGCCGGTGCCGATGCAGCCCACGCCGGCGAGTGCGGCATTTGCGAGACATACGTCTTGGACGTTGAGCCTGCCGGCGCATCACTTCAGCACACGACACCCTGCGGAGCTCTCGCAGCTTCCTCGACCCCCGGGCCTGCAGCAGGTCTGGCACTGCTCAAGCCGAGAGAAGCTCGACTGGGCGTTGCTGCATGCGGCCAAGGCCGGTCAACTGGCGAGGGTGCGCGCGCTTCTCTGGCGCGGCGCGCGCGTGGGAGTGCAGGACGGGCTCGGCCAGACTGCCCTGCACGCCGCGAGCTTTGCAGGACATACAAGCATTGTGCGCGCGCTCCTCGCGCCGCCATGGGGTTGCGACCGCGAGGCGCTCGACGCAGCGTGGGGCGCGGTACGCGATAGTTTGGATGCGCTCGACGAGAATGGGTACACCGCCCTCACGCTCGCAAGCCTGCGTGGGCACGTGGACGTGATCAAGCTCCTCATTGAGGCGGGCGCCGACTACGGCGCGCTGGGGGTCGAGGGCTTGCACCAGCACACCAGCGCCCCTCCTAGCCCTCGCTGGCGCCTCGTTTCCTCCAACACGCAGTCACGGCGCTTATCGGAAGAGGTGCCGTCACGGCGCTTATCGGAAGAGGTGCCGTCACGGCGCCTATCGGATGAGGTGCCGTCACGGCGCTCGGAAGACGAGGCGCCGTCGTGGCGCTCGCCGGACGAAGAGCAGTCACGGCTGTCGTCGGACGGATTCCTGTCGAGGCGCCCGTCACGGCGCCCATCGTGCGAGGAACCCAAATGGCCGCGCAACGAGGGGACCTTAATAACGTCACCGTCACCGTCAACGCCCGAATGGCTGCGCAGCGCCGCTAAGCAAGTGGGCGTGCAATGGGCCCGCAGTGACGGTTGGGCTGACGACGATACAGAGCTCGTCGCGCTCGCAACGCCACCGCGTGAGTCCCTATGGCGATGTCTCGGCGGGGCGTTGCCCAAGTCGCCGGCCTCGCAAGTGTCCCTCTGCTCCGAAGAGTCCGTACACGTTCGTTGAGAGAGAGAGAGGAGGTCGCTCCGGCCTCCGCAGACCGCACGGGAACGGAGCGAGGGTCACGTCTCACGACTTCACGACTTTAGACGTGACCTTTTTCCCGGGCTAATCAGGTCGTGCAGTCGTACGCCTGGATCCGCGGGAGGGCCGGGCCCATGATGGAGTGTTTCTAGAGTTGTCAGTGTACACGTTCTTGCAATTAGCGTTTGTCTGTGTCTCTCAAAGGGACTTCCGAGTTTCGTAAGTCGCCGAGACATCGAGTAGCACACACGTCAACAACACGTGTTGATGGCACACTACACCGCTCCTTTCTCTCTCTCTCTTCCGTCGTGCTTGTGGCGTTCGTTGGATATGATCACCCGCACGGCAAAACTCTGTAAAAATGCGGGTCTAGTAAGGTCTAAACCGCGTTCTTGACCAACGTGAACGGAGAGGGGCGACCCGTGCAATCAGATGGTTGTCGCAGATTCTAGCATCGGTGCGGACTTGGAGGAGGCCATCGCCGCCTTGGCCGCGTCGTTGAGCTCCATGTTGAACCCTGCGCTCGGTTTGAAAGGCTCTTCCATTGTATCGCTCGCAGCTCTCGAACGCTCTCTCGACCTCCTCGCTGCATGGGCGCGCAACCTCTGGACAAAGAGCACGGACGAGGAGCCCAGCACGAGGAGGAGGCAGACCAAGGCCACGCCCAAGCCCATCGAGCCATCGGAGGAGGAGGCGCGGCCCTGCGAGAGCGACATCGCAACGATCGGCGACGGCGCAAAGGGCGGCAGAGGTGGCGGGGCCTGAGGTGGCGGGGGCGGCGCGGGCGGCGGGGTCGGCGGGGTCGGCGGGGTCGGCTGCGGTGGCTCGGGGGGGGGGGCAAGGGGCTCCGGCGAAGGCGGCGGCGACGGCGGCGGCCCGGTCGGCGGCGATGGCGATGGCGGCGAGGGCGTGAGGTTTCGACCTACCGAATGAGGGATGCAGAGGTTTGCACTGTTCTCGACACGGCCGCCGTGTGTGCAATCGAAGTTCGACTCCGTGTAGACGAAGTTAGGCTCGGCGACCGAGGGGCAGCCCTGCGCGCCGGTGCAGTAGAGCACGTGCATATTGCAGTAGTTGGTGGAGGCGTCATACAGGGAAGTTCCTTGCGACTCAGAGCATGCGGTCATCGTGCACTGGCTTTGGTCCCCGTTGAACGTGAGCTTGAACTTATCTGTGTAATGAGGCGCCAAGCCCGTCACTCGCTGGCCGAGGATGCTGAGACACCCCGACCCGGGACACCCCAAACTCGACATCACAGTGTAGGTGCCGCCATTATGTGGGTCGACCCAGCTCGCATTGCCCTGCATTCGCTCCAAGATTTCTGCTTGGACTCGCGCGCAGTTTGAGTTGGAGAACTGGACCGAATAACTGCACTTCGAGTGGCTGATGCTGGCAGGCGAGCCAGGGCAGGCCCCAGACATTGGGTGCGAGATTCCCAGGACTTTCCTGGTACAAGCCCACACACGTGTTAAAGATCTCTTAGATGTAATGAAGACAGTGAGGGCGAGAAGGGAGGGGCGGGGTCTATCGCCCCGCACCAAAGACAACTGTGAGGAAAAAGACAACTTGATCGTTTCTTGTCGTCAGAGAGGCCGCGCAATCATGTCCACGCTTGTCCTGGTGACCCTGGTTGCGCTCTTTTTCGTCCATGTTTCCTCTCGAGCGGTACCCTCTCCCGCGCAGCTGGAATGGGGCGGAAGAATTGGCAGTATCATACACTACAACATGGCGACGTTTGCGCACACTCAAGGTTGTTCGCGCTCGAATTGGGCCGGCGCCTCGAACGCAAAGACCTTCGGCGCAGGGTTGAATGGCGTCACGGATACGGATTCCTGGGGTCGAGCGATGGCCGCCGCGAACATGTCCTACGCGGTCTACGTCGCGAAGCATAATTGCGGATTCACAACGTGGCCGACTCAGGTCAAGCTACCAGATGGAACGCCCTACTCCTACTCCATCCAATACAGCTCGTGCCCCGAGTGCAATGTCGTACGCGACTTCCTCGCGACGTGCAAAAAGTACGGCATTCGACCCGGCTTCTACTACTCGATTGCCACAAACACGTTTTTGAATGTGGACAAGCGATCCGTGCAACCAAACCCGCTGCCTGGTATGGCTACGGTGAACCAGACCCAGTTCTACGACATCGCACTCGCGCAGCTCGAAGAGCTCTGGTCGTTTGCGGAGAACGAGCTCTTCGAGATTTGGTTCGATGGAGGGCTGCCCACTGACGCCTACTTCAGAACCGGCATCACAAAGCTACTGCAGCGGCTCCAGCCGAATGCTGCGACATTCAATTCTTGGCCGATCGTCAATCAGACAGCAATCCGTTGGATTGGGACAGAGAATGGATATGCGCCCGACCCAACTTGGAGTTCTGGCTCTTGTGGGCGCGGCAATGCCGTGTGCGCGGACTGCGAAGGAGGCAACGGCGGCGATCCAGATAGTGACGACTGGTGTGCGGCCGAGGTTGATTCGACCCTTCAGCTGCATGACACCTGGTTTTATGTGGAACACCTCGCGCTGCACTCGCTCTCTGACCTTCAGAACTCGTTTCACGAGTCGCTCGGACGCAATGCAAACTGGCTGTTAGATATCGCCCCCCCCCCGAACTCGAGTGTCGCGGGGACGCACCTGTCGCGATATTCAGAGTTTGGCGACTGGCTCCGCAACTGCTACACCACTCCCGTTGTCGAGTTTTCCTTCCTTCCTGGTGAGACGACGCACAGTGTCGCGCTTCCGATGGGATCCTCATTCGATCGTATTCGTCTCATCGAAGATGTGAGCGCTGGACAGATCGTTCGTGCGTACTCAGTGGAGATGACGACAGGCGCGCTGCACCTTTCGAACGGGACTTCCATTGGAGCCGGCAAAATTGATCTGCTCACGAGCCCCGTCGTCGCAGCGTCTGCTGGGGGCGTCAGAGTTACCACCGACGCGCCACCGACAGGACTCACTGTGCAGCTCTTCTCGTGCTAGCTAGTTCCAGACTTTGCTCGACTTCGGTTAGCTACTTGAGTACTCGGTAGTCGGTACCTGGACACAGGACAATTGAAAAGAAGAAGAATTGATTTGAGATTTCTCCTCCACAATCGATCGAGTCTGAGAAAGCACACAGGGCACGGATTGCTTGCTGCTTCGCACTTAGAGTCTTCCACTCGGCATACGGCAACCGTCTGCTCAGTAGAGCGAAACGTTGGACGGGTGCGTGAGCATGTAGCCGCAGTGCAGGGTCCACGGCGATACGTCGGCCTGCGCGGGGTCCTTGATCTTCGCGCCATTGTTGTCGACGTTCTTCACGGGGGAGCCGCCCGGCTTGTGCGACCACATCAAATCCGCGTCCATGCGCAGCCAGTGGAAGTTAGAGTCGGGCCAGATGTGCAATGAGACGTAGTGGCCTGACGTCGGAAGGGTCTTCGGAAGGTCAGCGCTCTCACCGATCCACACGAGACCGTCCGACTCGGCGGCTTTGCGCACGTCGGCGCACGTGTTGGCCACGCACGGGCGTGTCGTGTGGCTGCACACGCCCGAGCCACGACCCGGCTGCGCGAACGTGTTGGAGACGACGTCGTTGCCGTAGTTGTAACAGTTGTTGTTGGGTTGTTCATTCAAGAAGCAGCCACCATCATCGTGCTCCACGTCGAAGTGGATCGTCGTAGGGTCATCAGAAGCGCGAATCCACGTCGGTTCTATTGCGGTGCAGTTGTCCTTGCCCGTCTTAACTATCGGCGTGGTCGTGGCATCCTTGGCCGGGCACCTGGAAGCGATGCGAGCGCTTTCCGAGCGCACGTGCTCTTGCACGGGCGCACTGAGGGACGCAAAGCCCGACTGGCGCATCATGAGCGCGTCCGCTGACGGGTTCCCGTGGGATACAGTACCCCACGGCGCGAGCCAGCCCGAGAAGCCGATGACCTTGTCGGTAGCGCACGGGGAGGACGCCGACGAGAGCGTGCAGAATGCGACTGCGTCGGTGCTGTTGAGATGAATCACCGGGTCAGGGACGCCGCCGAGGAGCAGCACCCGGATCGCGAGCGAGCCCTGCGTTTGCAACGTTGCGCAGGGGAACAACATTGTCACTGTGGTTTCGTTCCAGTTTCATCTTTACATGTATGAATTCAAGTCAAGACAAGTCAGGTCCGCCGGAGCACATTCGATATGCTTCCGTCGGGTTGTCTGTTGTTTATCTAGAATTGACTATGAATTCACACCACGTGTACGGGTACAGCAACACAGGACTTCCTTTCGAAATGAGACACATCTCACATGGTCACATCACACATGCAGACGGAGAGCTGAGAAACAGCCATAATAAGAGAGAGTGCTGTAAGTTTCATTCACAACACATTCAGTTTCACAGCCGGTTGAGTCGCGTGTTCGTGTTACAGTAACGTTCACAACACACCAATTTCACAGACCATTAAAAGCAAAATCTCTAAGTGTCGCTAAAGTGTTGCCGTGTGAATATTCAAACAGTCACGTTTGGCCTCGCGCTTCTACGCGTCAAATGACCCCAGCGACGCCTCGAATGCCCTGCAGTTGAGGCTCACGACGCCCGCCTTGGAATACTTGCGCTCGAAGACACCATCCGCGTCAGAGACCTCATGGCAGAGGCCATCTGGCTCGCCATAATCGACGAGCAGCTCTGGTGGGAGTGGGACGCCGTGCGGCTCAGGCGGCAGCTCGCCGTGTGCCGGCTCCGGCTGGAACGGCCACGTCATTCCCCAGACGCCCCACCCAGCGTAAGCGTACGGCCCTCGCGCCAAAAGGAAGAAAGCCACATCCTGCCGCACGTGAGCGAGCGTGCTGCCGGTGGTCTGGTTCACACTCAGCCCAAACAGGATCGTGTGCTTCTGCCAGTCCGAGTCGACGTTGCACGCCTTCCGTAGCTGCTCCGCGCAATTCGTTTCGGTGAGCAAGCGTGGCGCCGCGTTCGCATTCTGCTGACCAAACATAAGTGACCAGGTGTACCCATTCGCCCTCAGAATCGCTGCTTGGACCTCGCCCATGGTACGATTCCAGCCGAGCGTGATCTCCTTGATCTCCGCATCACTCAGCCCCATGTCCACCTGGGAGTGAGGATCGATCTCGGTCGGCCCTTGCACTGGATCGTTGCACGGGCACCCGTCGATGTGAGGGTTCTCGGCGCAGAGCGTATTGGAGCACCAGAAGTCGTCGATGAAGAGACCGTCGATGGAGGGGTCGCCGAGGGCGGTGGGGGATATGACCTGCGCCACCAGCCACTCCCGCAGCGAGTCGTTGCGGTGGTCGAAGAGGTACTCGCCACAAGGAAGCCCGGGTCCGCAGTCACAGCCGGAGGTGTCGCACTTGCCATCTGGATCCGGATGCTCGGGTGTCGGCACTTCGGGAGTTTGCAGCTGATCGTGATACAGCGGAGAGCACTTGGACGCATCCTCGGCCGCGCATGCAGGCTGGTGATAACTCGCGGAGGGCTTGGACGCGTCGAAGCGCAGAAACCAGCCGGCATAGAGTGGGTCGAGCAATTTTTCGCGCACGCTCGAAAACCACGGCAACGCCTTGACAATATTGCGGTAGACGAAGACGTGTTTACCGCCACTGGCTTTGGTCATTTGTGCCTGCGTGAGCAGGCGCTCCTCACAGTCCATCGGTTTTGTCGCCGCCCACTGCGCTTTCGCATTTGACCAGTCATATGAGACGATGCCGAACTCGCTGCCGCGCGTGGCGTTGCTCCAGCCCGAGCCGTTGCATTGCATGGAGATTGTGGACTCACGCATCAGATACGTAGGCGGCCAAGGAGGATTTTTCGGCGGCAACGTACCGGCGAGGCCGAGGAACGGCAGCAAAGATGGCGGCATTTCTGACAGAAATGAGCCACCTTCTTCCACAATGGACGCCCCACGACGTTACATCGCACGCTCCCCCCAAGCACACCAACGAGATTTCGCGTGGTTTCGGGCGCCCGAGCGGGTTTGGCCGGTTCTCTCCTGGACAATGAAGTCTGCGTCGGAGCCGGTTCTAGAATGGTCTGCTCCGCCCGCCGAGGCCGGCGACTTGCGAACACTTAAGCGTCAGGACACGACAGACAGTCAGAAGGTCTTGCGTTCGGCGCGCAAGCAGACGTTGGAGGTCACCTCGTGCCTGCGTCAACTCACGGGCAACAACGACTCTGGAGTCATCGACACGAAGCTGCTGACCAAGGCGATGAACGCGATCGGGCTGCCGTACACGGAGCCCGACCTTACACACGAGCTCCTCAGTGCCGACGCTGACGGCGACGGCACTCTCGAGTTACACGAGTTCGAGACCAACCTGGCACAGCAGGAGTTTATCGCGACTGCTGGCCTGGAAGGCGCGCTGGTTCCGTGGGACATCGGGCGCTGCCTTGCAATGGACGCCCTGCCGCTCGCGGCGCGGGCCTACGTGGCACACAGCGTGGTTGCCAACGCCATCCGCGACTCTGAGATCCGTTGTCTCAGTAGCCCGAAGCGGAAAAAGGATGGCAGCGCCGCCAGTCCCAAAGTGGCGGCTCCAGTTGCAATCTCGTCCGAGCTCGCGCAGCTCAAGCGAGGGTTGCGCACGCCGCTTCCGCCGCGCGCCGACATGCGCGTCCCTTCTCCTCCGCGCCCGGCGCCCGCAGCCTCGCCGCGCCCGCTCTCGAGCTACAGCCTGTGGGAAGAGACGAAGGAGGACTTTGCGGACTACCTCGAGCAACGCAAGCAGTACGTCGACACTTTCCCGAGCGCACGCCGGCTGCGCATGCCGTGGGGTGCGCGCCGCCCGAGCCTGGGCGGACGCCCGGCCGAAATCCATCGGCCACGCTCCCGCCCGCTGCTGCAAGGGTCGGCCTCCGTGCCCACACTCGGCGGACCCCTCGACTCGTACCGACGAAGCCGCGCGATTGGAGAGCCCAACGACTTCGTTGGAGGGCCGAGCGCACACGCCGTCGCCGCCGGCCCGCCGGGCGTCACTGCCGCCGCGCTCGGCGGCGCCGTCGGTGCGCCAATCGGGGGTGCGTCGATCGCCTTTGGGCGACGTGGAGCTGCGCTCAGTACGACGCTCAATACGTCGAGATCGCAGCCGCAGCAGCAGCAGCACGTGGGCCCTCCATCTGGAACGAGCTCGAAGCTCAAACGGGCGAGCTCGGCGGTGAGCTCGGAGGTGAGCTCGGGGGTGGGCAGCGGGGTGAGCAGCGGGGCATTGGGCAAGGTGCGAGGCGGCAGCAGCAGCGCGACGAGCGTTGGCCTGGGCGCGATCCGGAACAACCTCGTCAGCGGCACGCCGAGCAAGCAAGCAACGCCGATGAACCCGCGGCTGTGGCCACCGCGCAGCTTCGAGCCGCGACTCACAAGCAATCACGCGGCCGCCGCGGCCGCCGCACGCGAGCGCCCCGATGCAGACCAGGTGCTGCTGCCCGAGCCTCGAGAGCTTGATACACGGGAGGAGAAGGCCCCGCCAAGTCTCAGCCGACGGGCCTCGCTCTCGGTCCTCCCTCTCCACGAGGGGTGAGCGAGTTGGTGGTACGTACGTAGACTCTCACTGTGAACGACATCGCCACACATGTCACATCAGCGTCTTCAGAACGTGGGAGACATGCGGATGCGGGCCCGGGCCTGCGTAAGTAAGTAAGTAAGTAAACAACGCCAACTGGCAGCGTACACGTGGCGAGGGGGTCTCCCCCAGGCATACGAAGCGTGTACATGCGGATGCGTGGGGGGCTGGCGGGACCTCAAGACTCAAGCCTTACTCTTACCTTACTCAAGCCTGGCTCACGTGTCACGAGGAACCTCGATTCAACCTAAAAGAGAACGTTGAGTTGCCACACGATAGCACGTTAGGTGTAAAAGTAGTGAGCCCGAGCGCTGCCTCCAACGCAACGACTTCTCACGGAAAATTTCAGACCCCTGTGGGATTCCGAACGTGTGGGAAAAATCGAAGGAAGCACGTTCGGCCCCCCTGGCGGTGCACCGCCCCTCCTCTGCCCCCCTGTTGCACGCGCTCAACGCGCCCGTCTTTTGAGCTGCCATGGGCAAGCGTGGCGGGCAAAAGCAGGGGCTGCTGGATCGAAAAGCTTCGAGTCGCGGCGCTTGTTGCTGCTGCTGCAGCGCGCGTACTGCCATGATGTTGTCGTCGGGCATCGTCTTCCCCTTCGCCCTCACCTTTCTTGTTGCGGGCGTGTACCTCAACGAAGAGGTGCATGGCTGGGGTCTACGCTCGATCGACTTGCTCGGCAACATGTGCATCGGACTCGGATTTCTGCTGCTCATCGTCTCGATCGCCGGCCTTGCCTCTTGGAAATTTGGGTCGCGCCTCTTCCTGTTTCCGTACTTCATCCTTATGCTGGTCATCATGTCGTTGATGGGTCTCACCGCCATCTACGCCTACGTGGAGAATGGGCGGTTGCACCACTTCTTACGGGTGCACTGGAGCGACATCCAGGTGCGGCTTGGCGTAAGTCTCAGCTACGAAGGCGTCAATGGCACAGGGAATACCCAGCTCACCTACGAAGATGCAGTCAACATGCTTCATCGATCCTTCGAGATCGTGGGCGGGATCGGACTCACAATCGTGCTCGTGCTGTTGCTTGGCTTCTGTGGCGCCGTACGGGAGCTTGGCGTGCGTAACATCTCCATCGCGCTCATGATCTCCATGGATCTCCTCGCCATCCTCGAGGGGATCCTCGCATGGTTTACCAGGGGCGGCGTGCCGATTGCCACCACCTACCTCTTCGCCGGCGCTGCTGTCGCCCAATTCTTCTCTTCGTGCACTGGTGTCTTGGGCTTCTGCTGGCTCAACTGTGAATTCCTCTTTTGGTCGCTCGTGGTACTTCTCATCAGCGCGCTTGCCTTGAGTTGGGTGACGGTCGCGACCTACTTCTGGCTGGTCGACACGCGCGTCGACGCGCCAGAGAATCTGCTCATCGTCTTCACCACTGCGCTCGTCTCATCCATCATCATGTTCACCACGATCCTGTTCATGCTCTTCTGGTACTGCAAGCGGCGCGCTGCTTTCCTAGCGGCGGATAAGAAGTATGAGATCCACGGAGAGATGAGCGACTACAAGAGCCGGCTGAAAGACCGCAGAAAATTAGCCAAGAACGGCAAGAAGCTCCCGGTCGCGGAGATCGGGATGGGAAGTCTGGCCGAGGGCGAAGAGGCGGGCGACGTAGAGGCGCCACCGCCCGATAAGGAAAAGCCCTCCAAGAAGTCCAAAGGTGGAGGAGGTGGAGGCTCGCGCGGAGGGGGGCGCATCTGATCGATCGTGTACCGGTAGGGGCTAGGAAGAGAACGGGCCGCGCGCCTCTCATAATCTCATCACCGCGGATGCGCTTCGGTCAGCGCCGCATCGCAGCGAGAAGGAGTGCAACCTCATCGGCGTCGAGGCGTTCTACAAGTGGAATGGTTCATCCTGGGGACACGTTGGTTGCTGGAGTTTGCAGCATGTTTCGCAGCGCGCTTTGTGGATTATCGCCAGACGGGTCGTGGAGACGGGACGGAGCGTGGCATGATGTTGTACATCGGGACCGGGAAAAGTCACAAGTGACGTCTCGGGGTACGGTGATACCTGCGCGTAAATAGCTTAATACAAGACGATACACATCGCATGCGTGTCGGGGGTTCGGGTTGCGGACGAAGGGCCCGTGTCTCGAGGTCGAGCATGAGGTCGCGGCGGTCCGAGGTCGGGGACGCGCCGGGTATAGAATATCCAATTAAGATCAATCCAGTTTAATTTGATAAATACTTTGATGAAGCATGAACCCGAGCCAGTTGTTAATCGCGGCCCCGCCGAGCGGCCACGTCGCCGCGCCGGGTTCGGTGCCGACCCGCTGCCGGCAACCGTCGGTGCACTAGCATTTACAGTCACGCCGGAAAGGATCTCTCATCGGGTCTCACCTGAAAGTGCACACAGCGCCGCCGCTCACAGCGAGGCACGACAGGCCTCTCAGGCTTTATCTCTCGCGCAGATTGGCGACTCGTAGCCATCGCTCGTCGCCGCGCACCTTCTTCTGCGGTGGGTCGGTCGTCTCCGGGTCGTCTCCGACTGCCCTCACTCTCGTCAGACGGTCTGCTGACGGCGGAGCGCGATTTCAACGTAGTCGGCGAGCGCCGGCTTGGGCGGCCCAGAGGCGACCCTCTCCGCCACGGGCGAGGCCATGGGCAGCTTTGTGGGCGAGTTGACGCGGACGAACCGGGCGGCATTCTTCTTGGCCTGCTGCGCCTTCTTGGCCTCGTTGCCCTCGCGCTTGAGCCGCTCGAGCGTCGCCGCGTGCTCGGCCGCGGGCAGGTGCTTCGCCTCCTTGAGCAGTTTGATGAAGATGCCTCCGCTCGTGCGCGGCTTGCCAGTCTCTTCGACGAGCATGCCGCCGGCTGCCTGGATGCGCTCGACGGCGGCGAGCAGCTCGAGCGCGGCGGGCGCGCCGAGCGTCTCGACCACGGCGCGCGGGATCCGCAGCAGCTCGTCCAGGCGCGAAGCGATCCACTCGCTCAACTTGTCGGTCGGCTCGGCCGCAAGCGCCGCTGCATCCCACTCACACATCCAGCCGTTGGCGGCGGCACCATCGTCGGTGTCCATCGCGTCACCGCCCTGGATGGAGCTGAAT
>PJAB01001784.1:0-12229 GCA_002887195.1 Chrysochromulina parva | reverse complement strand
AACACATTCTCTCGCCTGTTCTCGATGGTGTGTCTCTTATAGAGTGGTGTGCGATCCTAAGATGAAGAGTGGTCGACGTATGACGCACACTGCAGTACGGAAACCTACATTATGCACACATGATGCCCGGTACGACACATGCGAGTATGCACAGTGCTCCCCTGCGCAAGAAGAGTGATGCTCTCCGATCATCAGCCCGGTCGGGATATCTCATGAGGCGACTCCGGCATGCCGTGAGCCGCCCATGCGACGCTATTTGCGCTGACCTGGAGCCATCTGCTGTCCTGCGCGTTGTGCGCTGCGGGCCGTGCTGCAGCCACATCCGGTTCTGCGACGAGCTTATCGCCGACGCGTAGAGCCCACTGCCCCGAGAATGTGGCGCCTCAGCCCACCAGCTGGCTGCGGCGGATGCTCCGTGCGCGGCAAGCCAGGCAGATGCCACCCAGCAAATATCCCTGCCAGCCTTCGATTCTGCCCGCCGCTTCAGCGCAGCAACCCGTGCTGCTCCAGCCGCCACGTTGGCCAGCTGGTTGAGGTGGTCGACGTCCTCGGCCTCGGTGCAATCGGCACACGGCGAAACGTCGTCCATGGGGAGAGCGGTCATCATTTGCCGGCTCTTTCTTGCGCACCCAAGGACGCGGTCGAGACACCGGGATCGACGGAGAAAGAAATCGGGCGTCGTTTCACTCAAAAACACTCAAACCCGAGCCTCCTCATTTGTTCCGTATTTTTCCGTATTTTCCCAGTCGTATTTTCCATAGCCCATCTATTTTCTTCTTCACATTGGGAGGCCTCTCCAAAATTCTGGACCAGGAAAGCGCAATAGCGTGGCCCTGTCGGTCGGGTCTGCAGATCGCATGGCAGATCGTCAGACGATCTGTGAAACGATCTCGGCAGATGAGAGCCGTTTGTCGTCGGTCTGCACGCGTGATTGCACCGCGCCTAATACGCGCCTAGCGCCTAGCCCGTAACCCGTGAAGTTATTCCGCCCAACCATGGAGTCCCTGACACCACAACCAACCAAACCCTTCGGCCATGCGCCCATGCCCCGGTGGCGGTACGTAGTCTGCGTACGGTACAAGGGTTCCGGTTCCGCGGATGTCCGCGTATGTCCGGTGCCCATGCATGTACGTTGTTGTCGGGATCTGGACATCCGGGGCGGCGCCGGCATGGTCGTGGTGCGGATTTGCATCGACGACCATCTGGACAGAGTACGATGGCCGCTTCGAGGTCACAACTCCATCAACTTGGTGATGCCACCAAAGTGATCCACGCCCGGCAGCACCACACTCTGTGTTTGCGCTCTTGTGAGCGATGTCGGCCTTCTTGTGAGGGGCCCCGCTGGCGACGACGGCGCGGGCTCCGCGTCTTCGGTCCCACCATACTTACGGATCAACTCTCCATCGTCCCAATTTTCGGGAGGCGGCGGTGACGGCTCGCGCGGCGCCTTCGAGCGCCATTGCCGCCTGGCCATCTCGATGGCGAGATCTTCGGGCACGTCAGGGATCAAAGTCATCACGCAGTACTGCGCGAGGAGCAGCAGGTGCTCAAGCACGATCAGGAAGAGGAACTTGTTAGACTCGTTGACCTCGATGAGCCCCAGGAAGCGGAAAGGCAGCAGGCGCTCCAGCGTCGTCTCGGTGACGTTGATCAGCCCTAGGTTTGTCAGCACGCCCAGCGCCGCCAGCAGTCGCAGCACAGTCTGCCAAGCGCCGATGTCCTCGGCGCGCATGTAGGGTGGTCGGCGTGTGTTCTTCACCATCTTAAAAGCATCTGTTCGAAGCTCGAAGTAGAACGAGGTCCAGAGCAGGGCCGAGGCGAGTGGAAAGGCAGGCGCGAAGAGCACCACGTAGCCAAGCTGCAGCAGGATGTTTGAGAACTCGGAGAAGACCCCTTCGTGGGGCTCGAGCTTCGCCTGCTTCTCGTACACCGTCATCTTCTTGATGACGACCTCCTCACCTGTGGCAGCCGTGTGGGCTTCGGCCTGCTTGGCGGTGGACACGCCCATAAAGAATTTCCCTATGAATTTCAGCTGGTCGCACGTCGTCTCCTCTTTCTTCGTCTGCGCCGCGAACATCACGAACTCCTCCTGCGCCGTCCGGAGCTTCGCATTCGCCCATGGCGTGACGAACTCCAAGACCTTACCCGTCGCCATCGCTGAGATGACGACTGCGGTGATGTAGAGCGACAGCTCGTTCATGCAGTACGGATTGACGCCGCCATAGATCGCCTCGATTTCCTCCTCGCTCTCGTCAAAGTGCTGCTTGTCGTGGCAATACTCCGGGATGCCCGTCGCCCACGATAGCAAGTCGATCTCATTCGCCTTTATGAACGCGATGTAGTAGAGCGCCACGTACGAATTCACAAATTGAAAGAACATCGTCTTCACGATGAGCGCATCGTCGAAGTCGGACTGCGTGCGGTGATTCTCCCACTCGGTCAAGTGCCGCGCCGCTTTTGCGTACAGCATGTTGCTCAGCGAGATGAAAAGGCCGTTGAGTGCGCCGCCTACAACAGAGCCGAGCTTCACGCCGTAGCTGGCGACGGTGAGCTCAGAGGTGTCGCTCGCGAAGAGCACGTAAAAGGAGACCATGACCGACGACTTGTACGCGAGGATCGCACCTGTCGCCACCACGACGGCCATCAGAAAGGGCAGCACTAGCAAGTATGACGTGATCTCCCGTGATCTCCGTTCCGAGTGCAGAAACCTTTTGTTCAGGGGTGCCTTGTCGACGTGCTCCTCATCTTGGTCCAGGGCGACCCAGTAGCCTTCGTCTGAGTAGAAGCCGCGCTCCTCCTCGCCGTCGAATGCCAGCCTCGGCCGCTCTGTCTCCCTAAAGTCGGACACATTCCAGTGTGCTGCAAGCCGCGCCTCGGTGCGTCTCCACATCTTGCAGAAGTAGGTGATCCAGACGAGCATCATGATGGAGTAGAAGGGCGTGAACGGGTTGTCGTTGGAGCCCTCAAACCAGACGAGAGAGACGATGAAGAGCAGCATGCCCACAACGCCAGGGTAAAAGAGCGCGTTCGTGAGCTCTTGCATGAAGGCGAAGTACATTGCGATCTCCTCACCGTAGTAATCGCGGACTTTGTCGAGCGGCTGCTCAACCGTGAGCTTTAACGGCGCCCAAACCCAGATGCGTTCGAGCTCCTCCAGCTTGCCAGTGATCTCGTGCATGGGCACGATTTCCGTGAGAACTTTTGTCTCCAGCAGATCTTTGAGGTTGAGGCCACACCCACCCTCCCAATTTGAGGTCGCCCCCACGCTGCCGTCAGCGTCGGACGCGGCCATCATCTTCTTGATAGCCGCGTCCGACATGTCGAGTTTCAGCATCTTGACCATTGCCTTCAACTCAGCAAATGACAGGTGGCCCGAATTGTCCGTCTCAATCTTGAAGGCATGTTGGGGCAGTTCGAGAAGCGTCTGCAATAGCTGGATGCGCTCAAGCGAGCTGAAAAAGGACGTGGGGCTGTCCGGCTCGAATCGCTCCTTCTCTCCGACCTTGAAGTCCGTGTAGCCCTGCAGGCTGCCGTCTTTCTTATCCTTCTTGAGCCGCTTCTCCATAGTCAGGTGCTCGGCTATCTTTTCGAGGAGCCCGTCGGGCGCTGACAGCATGAGTAGCTTCTCATCTTGATCGCGAGAGATACTGGCAACAACCTCAATCCCGACGGAGCGTGCGCGTGCAACGATAGCGTCGCGCTGCTTCATTACGTCGCCACTGTCCGTATCGAGCGGGAAGATGAGGACGAGGTCAAAATGCGGCTGCCCGGAGCGCGGGGCTGCCATCGGTTCAAGCTCATCCACGAGAGCGGCATATTCCTTGGAATGGCAGCATCGGCAACAGCACTCCATCGACGAAGGATCGCACACGACACCCGGCACAACTGTGCACGTGTCTCTTTTGGGACTCTTTTGGGTCGACTTTGGGGCCTAATTAAGTTCTTTTCTGTTTGACTCGGCTGGAGACAACGTCAAACTCTTCCTGGTCACCAACGCCCGTCGCAATCTGTGTCCGTCATTTTGACGAGACAGAGCGCAACGGCACTTCGAAGTCCAACGAATCGACTAACGCCCGTCAGTGTGACAATGGACAGTGCCGACGACGCTGCAGCGGCTTTTGCCTACGAGAGCCTCAAGGCCGACGATGCGCGCACCGTGTGGGCTCGCGTCCAATCTGCCAAGACGCAGCGGCATCAAGCCCGCCAGCGGCGTGCCCAGCGTCGGCATCGGTCACCGCTGCCGGATTCAGTTGCCAGCACGATCGCATTCATCAACGCGCACAATGAGACTGTCACAGGCAAGCGTGCCCTGAGCGTTGGAATCGAGCCGAAGGATCTGGCTGCGCTCTTCATGCAGCTCTCGCCTGCAAAGGAGAATGGGGTAGTGGAGCGGCCCACCAAGCGGCGGTGCATCAGCGTGACGGAGCTTGACATGGAGACCCTCACCCTTTCCTCGCCACCCGCGCATCGGCACCGCGTCCAGGCGGTCTGCGGCATAGTGCGGCCGGTGCGGCCTGCGTGTGTGATGCTCCCGGGCGAGGCTGCCGACGTGCTCACGGAGTGCGGCTCGCCGTGGTCACCCGGCAGCGACTCCGCCATCCGCATCAGTTCTAGCATCGAAGCGACTATCACGAGCATCGAAGCCGCCCTCGGCTACTATTAGATCTGCATGCTGGCACAGTTGGGCCGTCGCGCGGTGCAACTGGGCCGGGCACCAAAATAGCACGTGTGTGTGAGGGACTACTGTACTGTACCGCTTCGGTACATAGCTGTACGGCGGCGGAGAAGTCTCGCACGCACCCCTCGGGCGCGCCGGCACTTCCGCACACTGAAGAGGACAATAGTATAAGATTTTTTAGTAAATATACATCATGGGCATGATCATGGGCATGATCATGGGTCATTTACTTCATGATCATTATGATCAATGATACAATGATGATAAGATATCGGGACCCTCGCGATTCTCGGCCGATCTCCCAATGCGATCTCCCCCAGCGATCGGGGTGCGCGAGCTGACGAGCTGTCAGCCGCGGCCCGCGCGCGGTCCCTGCGCGGTGCGGATCACAGCGCCCACGACCCAGGCGAGGTCCGAATGCGGTCGCCGCAGCACGTCGCTCGTTCCTTGCAACCCTTTCGTGTTCTAACCATCGCCACCCAACGACCGACGGCACTCGTCACTCGTCGGCACCCGTCGGCACTCGTCACTCATCAGCGCTGGAGTGCTTCGTCAGTGCTTCGTCAGTGCTTCGTCAGTGCTTGGTCGCGTCGTCACTCGTCAGTGCTGGAGTACACACCGACGCCCGCGCGAGTCACCCGAGAGGCGATCTCCCTCAGATCTCCGTTTCTGCGCTCCCCTGCTCCCTCACACACTCACGAGGCGCCAGAGTGACGGCCTGAGGAGGAGTAGCCCGAGGGTCGACTCGAGGCGCCTTCGTGCGTGAGAAGGATGAGGGCGATGGAGCGGTCGTCTACATGAGCGGTCTTCGCTTCGCCGCTCGCTTGTATCTGCTCAATGTGTTCGAGGACCGCCGCGCATGCCGCCGCCGCCGCCGTGGCGCTGCTGCCGCTGCTGCCGCCGCTGCCGGCGCCGGCGCCTCCGAGGATGCCGTCACCCTCGCTCACCCTCATCGAGTGTGCGGCGATCGCGGCCACGACGATGTCGACTACCTGTTGGTTGCTCAGAAGGTCCCAGATACCATCGGAGGCGACGAGGGCGAAGCGCACCGCGCTCGAGAGGCGCACGTGACGAAGCCCGGGCACGGCCGAGATCGCATCTCCCTTGTGGAAGGGGGAGTCGCCCAGGGAGCGAGTGACCTTGAGACCGCCCTCGGCCTCGGGCACGAAGACATGTCCCGCCATCGAGTCGATTCCGGTGCTGCCCCCTTTGGCGATAAGTCGCAAGCGCTCGAACTCATCCGCGGTGTTGTGGTCACTCGTGAGCGCCATCGCCACGGGAGCGCCGCCGGCTGCCGGCTCGACAGCGAGGACGGCACGCGAGTCGCCCACCCATGCGACAAGCAGCCCTCCCGGGTGCAGCACCAGCGCCGTCGCGGTCGTGCCGCCCTCCTGGGGCAGTGAAAGCGTGAGCTCTTCGCCGATCTCCGCCTCCATCTTCTCCTTCAGGCTGATCACCTTGTCGGCGACTCGCTTCTTGTAGACGGCCTCGCACTTACGCTGGTGTGCGAGGAAGCTCTCGGTCGCTGCCAGCGCGAGGGCGCTGCCAGGCGTGGCCGGGTCCGCCAGCGGCTCGACATCCACGCTCATGCCGCCGCCTCGAAGTTCTGCGGTGGCCGCGTCGGGCCGGTCGGGCAGGTCCGCCTCGAGCTTTCCGGCCACGCGCTTCCACAGGTCGGAACTGATATGGCGCGCGGCTGCCTCGGCGTGCTGGATGCCGTCCGCATTCGCGTGCACGCTGTGGCCGTCGCAGATTGCGCACACGAAGCCCGAGCTCCCATGCGTGACGGCCACGAAGCGGTCCTGATCTTTGTTCGTCGGGCGCGTGAGCGCGGCATACGTGACGCGCAACCGGCTCTTGCCATTGCGCAGCGTGCAGGCACCCTCGAGCGCGCCGCTCATCTGCAGCGGCGCGCTGACGAGGCTGAATCGACGCCGAGTTGGGGACGGAGGGGTCGACCCTTCGGGGGACGGTCCAGACGTGTGTCTGACGCCGGCGATTGTGTCTGGACTCGATTGGCCACGGCCAGTCCCGCCGCGGTTCTCGGCGTCCATTGAGACTCTGCAACCCATTTTGCGATGTAGCAGGAAACTTCGTTAGCACCAAACTGAAACTTGCACGCAAGGAAACACCAAAATAATGCTCGATAAAATAATGCTCGATGGAATCTTGTACCTCCAATGCCGGTAAAAAGCGCCGTCTCATGCGCGAAATTTCGATTGAAATACAGGCGGTGAGCCACCCTGCTGAAGGAGGCGACGCCTCCGCGGAAGCTCTTCGCTTCGAGCCCATTCAGCGCGGTGTGATGTCGTCAGTGCCGCAAACCCCGCGCGAGCGCGAGCTCGAGGCGCGGCTCGCAGAGGCACAGCAGCGTGAGCAGGCGCTCATGGAAAAGATTGAGAAGCTCGCGGACACCGTTGCGGCGCTCACGCCGCGCTCGTCGTCTCCGGCCGCCTTCTCGGGCTTGAGGCCGGGCATTCCTACGGGTGCCCCGAGTGGCGCGACGCCGCGCGCCGGCAGCCGGCCTGTGAGCCCGCGGCCGAGCCGGCCGCTCAGCCCCGGCCGCGGAGGCGCCGCTGCAGTGGGCCTTCCGACGCCGCGTCCGCCGTCGCCCGGTCGCAGCGTGGCGTTCGGCTCGACATCGCGCGCGAGCGTGACCCCGCGAAAGAATGCGATTGGCCAGCCAGCCTTCTTCCACGCGTCCATGCGCGGCGGGCCGCTCTCGGAGCCCCTGCCTCAGCGCGGGCCGACGCCGCTGACCGCCATTAAGGGTCCATCGCTGCTCACGCGCGAAAAGCATGGCGCGAAGAAGTCCGAATGGGAGCGCTTCAAAACTGTGGGCGGCGAGGAGGGCGGCAACTTCTTCGAGGACGACAACCCGTTCAACGACCCGTTCAAGTACGCGCCTTACAAGGGTCTAGTGTACCCGCCGTCGGATTACATTGGGCCGGACGACGCGCGCGAGAACGACGACCTGAGCTCTCTCAAGCCGAACAAGTTGAGCCTCGAGTTCGTGTACGGGTACACGAGCCGGCGCGTGCGCGCCAACCTCTTCTACAACAAGGAGGGCAAGATCGTGTACCACTCTGCCGCGCTGGGGATCGTGTATGATAAGGAGGCGAGCGGCTGATGACCTCTGATGACCTCTGATGACCTCTGATGACGCTGGGGATCGTGTATGATAAGGAGGCGAGCGGCTGATGACCTCTGATGACCTCTGATGACCTCTGATGACGCTGGGGATCGTGTATGATAAGGAGGCGAGCGGCTGCTTGGCTCTGATGGCCTCTGATGACCTCTGATGACCTCTGATGACCTCTGATGACCTCTGATGGCCTCTGATGGCCTCCGAGTACCTCTGAGTGCCTCTGCGGACCCCTGCTGACCTCTGCTGACCTGTGCTTGCCTGTGCACTGCTCGTGGATGCTCAGACTCACCAGCAGCTTCAGTTCATGGGGCACGACGACGACATTACGGCGCTCGACATGCACCCGCAGAAGGTTCTCGTGTGCACCGGCCAGATGGGCAAAGACCCGAAGGTGCTCGTCTGGTCGTCGGTGCCCGATCGCAAGGGCTCGCGCAACCTGCCATGTTTGTGCAAAATCTCGGGCGACCACAGGCGCGCTGTCATCGGCGTCTCCTTCTCGTCGTCGGGCGAGTACCTCGCGACCATGGGAAAGGACAACAACCGGACCGTCTTCATCTACAAGTGGGGCAAGGACAAGAAGCTCGAGGACATGCGTGTGGGCTTCGACAAGGGGCACAACGATGACGTGTACCAAATCGCGTACAACCCGGTGACGGACCACATCGTCGCCGTCGGACGCAAGTTCATCCGCTTCTTTGGGATCAAGGAGGGCGTGGAGGAGGCGCCTGGGGACTCTAAGGATGCGAAGATCTCGGCACACGAGAGCAAGATCTGGGCCAAGAAGGGCGTCTTTGGCAAGGTGGGCGCGTGCGATCTGATGGCCGTCGCCTTCGGCACCGACGGCGTCACGTACTGCGGCTCGGCGACGGGGTACATATTCCGCTTCGCGGAGCAGGCGATGGACGTGGCGGTCCTCGCGCATCCTGTGATGGCCGAGCACTCGCGCGAGCAGTGTAAGGTGACTGCTTTGTGGTACGATCCGTGGAAGCACGTGCTCGTCTCGTCCGGCGACGATGGCTGGCTGCACCTGTGGGAGCCTCACACTTGGGACCCACACGCACCCAAGCAGTGGCCCAACTACAAGCCGCTCAAGTCGTACGACCTGAACCAGTGGGTGACGCCCGAGCTGCAGGGGCCGCCGCTCAAGAATGACGACGGCGAGCTCGAGAAGGCGCACCCCAAACGCGGCAGGCCCGCGGCGGCGCACTCGCTCTGCGGCGACGAGAAGGGGAATCTCCTCGTCGGGACTGTGTGCAACGAGATCTACGAGGTGACGTTTGACTCTGCCGAGGCGCCCTTCTGCTACGTGCAGGGCCACTATGAGGAGACGTGGGGGCTCGCGACGCATCCGCGCAAGCAGGAGTTCTGCACGGCCGCTGAGGACATGACCCTGCGTGTATGGGACCTCGACAACCGCTCGCTGCGCGCGATGGCCAAGATAGACGGCCCGATCCGCTGTGTGTGCTACTCACCGGACGGCCAGTACATAGCGGTCGGGCTCGGCTCATCCAAGGGCAAGGCGAAGGGCGCGACCGAGGGCAAGTGGCTCGTTCTCGAGAGCGAAGACCTCGGGCTCGCCTTTGAGCCCGACCACACGCGCCACGAGCGCGTCGCCGACCTCAAGTTCTCGCCCGACGGGCGCTGGATCGCTGTGGGGAACGCGGACAACTTCATAGACGTCTATGAGGCGCCGCAGGGGGGTAAGGCCGAGGGGGCCAAGTTCCGCAAGGTCGCCGAGCTGCGCGGCCACTCCTCCTTTGTGACGCATCTCGATTGGTCGACGGACTCGCGCAGCCTGCAGTCCAACTGCGGCGCGCACGAGCTCCTGTACTGGCAACTGTGGGACACGGTCCCTGGGACGAAGCCGCCGCAGTACCGGTGGCGACCTCATCAAGAGAAGACGAGCTCGACCATGCGCAACGCGAAGTGGGCCACCCAGTCGTGCACTTTTGGCTGGGCGTTGCGCGGCATCTGGCCCGAAGGTGCGGACGGCACCGACATCAACGCGTGCGCGCGCACCAATCGGAAACCGGGCGATGAGGCGGTCACAGAGCCATGCCTGGTGGCCACCGCCGACGACTACGGCAAGGTGAAACTCTTCCGTTATCCGTGCATAGTGCCACGCGCCGCGTGCCGCGTCTACGGCGGTCACTCGTCCCACGTGACCAACATCTCCTTCACCTGGAGTAACGACCGCGTGATCACGACCGGCGGCAGCGACTGCGCCGTGTTCCAGTGGAAGGTCGAGACTGAGGGCGCGCTCGGCAAGTGATGACCGACGCGCCGCCGACACCGCTGAGCCCGCTTCCGTCGCTGCGAGGATCTCGCGCAGGGGGCTGGGCAAGGGCGCGTGCGTACTGCGCGTGCGCCCTTCACAAATCAGAATGCGATTGCACCACACAAGGCAAGGCGCATGAAACGCCATTGGCTCTGCATGATTGTCATGACGTAGTCGTGTAGTCCGTACGTGTGGTGCAGCACTCGGTGTTTCACACATGTGATGTGGAGACTGTGGATCGTCTCCGCTCCGGTTGCGTTGCGTTCAAGACGTTGTCCGGTGTGACGCTGCACCAGTATGGATCGCATGCATGCACAAATGCAAGCCTTGTCTACAATGTATGAAAGAGGGTAAGAGCGGCCGGCAACGTTACTTTTTCTTGGTCCGCTTATTTCACGCTGCACGTCGTGCCTGCATGCACCTTCGACCCTGTACGCATCCGGGAACGCCGGGAGCACCAACATCCATGTCGGGCGGAGAGCTTGGCCTGCTCGTCCTTCCAACATGCAAGAGCTATGCCATCAAACATGAAACATCTCACCTGCCGTTGCGTTGTATCTCGTTGTACAGTACTCCCGCCTCCGCCTCCGCCTCTCGCTGTGCCTGCTGCCGCTGTGCCTGCTCCCCGCGCCGATGCCCATGCCGTGCTACTCGGTTTTCATCGACTGAATTTCCGTCTCCTCGGCCGTGGAGATACTTCCCCGGGGAGTGACAGGGACGACGGTCTCTGGCTTCGAATAGCGGCGGCTAGAGGGTCCCCCATTTTTCGTCGCAACGGTGTCGGTGTCACCCCCGCGGATCGAGCCCCCAGGTTTGGTCACCCCAAGCTTTGCGAAAAGGTCTTCGCATGCTTCGATGGAGAGCTTGCCACCCGTGGCGGTGGCGACTTTGCGCGCCTCGTCCATCGAGTTCGAAAAGAGCTCGAACCCCGTGACCTGACCATCGCCGTCATAGTCCCGATTCATCGACGCCTTGAAGAGCTCGCGCGCCACGTCGATATGGAGCACGCCCGCGCCGAGTTCGTCGAAGGCCTCGAAGGCTGCAGTGAAGTGGTGCATGAAATCTTCAGGGTCTCGGGTGTCGGCATCAAACAGTCTCTTGAGTGCCTGCTTCCGCCGCACGCGCCCGATAATGGTCCGATAGTAACCCACGCACAGAGCGATGAAGAAGCAGATACCCATGAGGATCCAGCAGGCGAGGGCCCCTTCCGGTTCGTTGGCACCGCCGAGGATGATGGCCGCCGTCATCAGCGGGTAAAAGCCCAACAGCAGGAGCCACGACCAGACGGATTGGAGGATAAGGCACTCCAACTCCCTGCCCGCGATGTGGAGCCTATACTCGATGAGGCCCTCGATCACCGCGATCACGATAATGATGATCTGCGAGAGGTTGAACGTGTCGAACCACACCGAGTACGCGAGCTTGCCGATCCCATTGTCGCGCTCGATGTTGACCATGTTGATGAGCAGCGACACGCCGAGGAGCGCGGCGCGGTCGCCCGAGTGGTCATCCGCTCGGAGCAGCACAGCGAGTAGACCCACGTACACCACGATGATCGTCGGGATGATCACCTTCAAGAAGATGATCGAGGTGTCACGCTTCACCTTGAACGTGATGTCGCACTTGCCCTTGTCGACGCCGCCACCGTCGCCCTTCGGATGATGCGCGCTGAGGGGCTCTGCGGCACCAGTGTTCCAAGAGTACTCGTCGGTGAAGGGGAGCAACGAGTCTAAGTTTCCCTCCGCCTCGAGCGTTGCGAAAAGTGAGCTTTTGTCGCTCAGCAAGTGCTCGCAGGAGAAGGCGTCGACCTGCTCGCCGAGGTCAAAGCGGATCGTGAACTGCTGATGATCGAAGGGGTAGAAGTCGAACAAGAGGAGGGGCTCGATGCCGATGGACCACGTGAAGCTCAAGGTCTGATGCGCGCAGTCCACACAATGCGTCGAACCGCCCGGCCCGGCGCCAATCCAAGGCGTCGTTGCGCCTCCGGTGAACGTGAAGGTCGCCTCCGAGACCTCATTCTTGATCGAGCCGGGCGCCACGTTAGACGGATCAGCCCGATAGGTGATGGCCGAGTCGTTGATTTTCGGCGTCGGCATCCAAATGATCGACCGGTCGGACTCTTGCG
>PJAB01001783.1:0-12238 GCA_002887195.1 Chrysochromulina parva | reverse complement strand
TCGTGCATGTAGCTGAGCGCGTTGCAGAGCTGGGACATGACTTTGGCGGCATCCTTCTCCGAATAGTTCCCCTTCTCGATGATGCGGTCGAAGAGCTCGCCGCCCGCCACGAGCTCCGTCACGAGAACCACCGTCCTGACCTCGTAGAAGACTTCGTAGAGCCTCATGATATTGGGATGGGTCAACATATGCAAGATCGAGACTTCGCGCGTGATGTCGTCCATGTCGGCACACTTGCTCGTATCGATGACCTTGAGCGCATATTCCACGCCCTGTCCCATGACTGCGCTCTTGTACAGCTCCTCGTACCTGAAGGTGCCATCCTCATTTAGAACCTTGGCGTAATCTTCAGCGGTACCGTGCTTGCGAGGCGCCTGCAGGGTAGCCTTGAAGACCTTGGCGTAGGCGCCCGCGCCGAGCAGTTTCTTCTTATCATATTTGTAGAACGTTGAGGCCACGTCTCCAGCGGGGAGCACCTTGCTGTGACCAAAACATGAACCGAACCTGCCGCGGTGCAGTGGGCTGACGTGAGGTCCAACAATGTGCGAGATGAGATGGCAACCGTGGGGGGAAGGATGCGGGGTAGGGCCAACGGGGATGCGAACACGCCATGCTGACGTACATGCAGCTCCACTCAGCGCGTCCTGCAACAGGCTGCAGGACCGCCACGGGCGGTCTGCAGCCTGGACGGCGAAGGGTTTGGAACCACAAAAAAGACAGTTCAAAAATGGAATGGCTGCTCAGATGAAGGTTCATATGGAAAATAGCCGAGACGAAGCCGAGGTGTTAGTCTCACGTATCCTTCTTTTTCGAGTCTATGTTGTAGTTCGTCTCCGAAAACTCGCTCTGGAAGCTCCTTGGCAGTCCCTCATGAATTCCCACATCAACTACAGACAACACGCGGAGAGTACAGCTCCTGTCCTCAGCTACCTTACGGCCCGTCGAGGTCGTGCTCGTCTCGATCTGTCGATCCCACGACGATATCATATCTATGATTGCGTTCGCGTTCGCCAGCTCTCCTTCACTCGATCGTCGCGGCCGCGCCGGCCTCAAGTCTCCCCGCTCAAAAATACTCCCGTGTGCCCGGTGGTGTCCGGCCGCGCATCGGCGCCCGTTGGGCAAAACGCTGTGCCCGCACGTCGCCACGCCCTTGGCCACGCGCCCCGCGGCCCCCGCGGCCCCCGCGGCCCCCGCGGCCGCGCGGCCGGTCGGTGCGCGTGGTCGCCGCCTCTCGGATGGTCGACCGTTCGATCTCCTCGAGGAGCACAGCTCCGTCCCCAGTGTCCCGGCCGAGAGGGGGCGCGAGGAGCAGGAGTCGGCGCGTGAGCTCGACCGTCGCGCGGTCGGCGGGCGGGCGGCGCGGCGCGCCGATGGCGTTCGGTCCGCGCGCGGCCATCTGCGCCCTCCTTGTAGCCTCGAGGACACCCCGTATGGCGATCAGACCAGCTTCGGCAGGTGGGCGAACGTCTGGTGCCGCCGCCGCCTGCGCCTTCTCCGCAGCCTCGGCGCATGCAGTCAGCACCATGTTGGTCATCATCGGATTGTGAGCGAGCCCGCGCTCGCTCACGTCGCGCAGCAGCTCACACGCACGCTGCCACTCGCCCGCCCGTTGCAGCGCTGTGAGGGCGCGTGAGTACGGCAAGGGCTCGTCTGCGAGCCCGTCGGCCGCTTGGAACTCGGCGAGGAGCTCCAAGGCTGTCGGCCACTCGCCCTCGCAGGCGGTGATGGCGGAGGTATATGAGGCGCCGTCGCATCGGATGCCCAGCTTCTGCATCTCGCGAAGCGCCGCGACGGCGCCTGACGCATCGCCCGTGCGCGAGAGCGCGCTGATCAGAGGATTATATGAGTACCGGTCTGCCTCGACACCCTCTGCCGCCATGCGTGCGAGCACCGCGCGCATCGTTGGCACCACCTCCTCCGGCGCCCTCACCTCCGGCGCCGGCATGACGGGCGGCGCGGCCGGCGCGGTCGCGTCGCCTTGAGCGCCCGCCACGGCGCCCTCTCGCTTCTCCTTGGGGAGGGATCGCGCGAGAGCGGTGAGCAGCGAGTTGTACGAGTACGCGGTGCGTTCGACGTCGTGGCGCTCAAAGGCGTCTTGGAGGAGGGCTTCGGCCTCCTTCGGGCGAGCGGCGCGTGAGCACGCCGCCATCGCCGCGTTGAGTGCCGTTGCATCCGGAGCGATGCCGTCACCTTCCATGCGCGCGATGAGATCGAGCGCTGGCCGCCACTCGCCTGCCTTCTCGCACGCCGAGATGGCGGACGAGTACACGATCGTGTTGCGCGGCGTGCCGGTCGCGAAGCACGTGTCGAGCAGCTTCAGTGCCCGCTCCCACTCGCCTGCCTGCGCGCACGCCGCGATCGCGGAGGCGAAGGTCACCGTGTTCGGAGGCACTCGCTCGGCCCGCATCTGCTTAAAGGTGGCCAGGGCGAGTCGCCAACGGCCACCGCGGCCCAGGGCGCTGAGGACGCTGTTGTACGTGACCGTATCGCGCGGGACGCCACGCTGCTGCATCCGCTGCAGCAGGTCGAGCGCCTCCTGCCAGCGCCGCGCTGCCGCGCACGTGGCAATGAGCACGTTGTAGTGCGTCGTCTCAACAGGCGGAGCGTCAGGGGCGCTGCCTTTGAGAGGTGTCATCATGCGCGTGGCCGCGGCGGCGGCGGCCTCGACGGAGGGCCCCTTGCGCAACAGCGCGGCCATCGGGTGCGGCGCATCGCCCTCCCCGTCGATGATGGGATCCTCCACAAGCATCGCTGCCTCCTCCTCCGCCTCCTCCTCCGCCACCGCCTCATCCTCGTCCTCGTCGACGACGGAGCCCACATAGTTGGGCGACGAGGCGACCATACGCCGAAACTCGGCGTCCATAGCCTCGTCATCGTCCTCATCGACGTCGTCAATCGTGCGCTCTTTGACCGAAGCCTCAACCAAGGCCAACGGGTTCACCTCCTGGAAGGACGCCTCGACGAGCGCAGCGAGCGCAATCGCGAGCTCCCACTTGCGTTCCTCCTTGAGGTGAAGCAGTACCTGCAGCAGCACCGAGCCGCGCAGCGTGTCCGCCGAGCGGACGATGCGGCCCAGGCCCTCGGTGTTGACCGGCCGCGAGCGCGTGGCGGGCAGCAGCGACAGCCTCTCGATGATGCTGGACGCAGCGGCGGACGTCTTGATGGGTGGTGAAGCAACGCACGCGATGGAAGCGGCGGCGGCGCGGCGCGAGCTGAACACGACGGGCTGCTGGTATGCCGCGAGGCAACCGAGGAGCAGTGAAAGGAGGAGCATTGCCTCGCTGATTACGTCGTCCTTCGTTTTCCGTTTCCGAGATACCGTCGAGATGACTCCTCGAAGGCGCCCCGTCTTCTCCACGCCCCGCTCTTCACCGCTTTGTGCTGATGAGAGCACCAAAGTCCGCAAAATGATGGCTTCCCACATTCTCTTGCTCGTGATGTTACTTTTGATCGACGGCGGTAACGCGGTCCGCCGCGTTCTGGTGACGGGAGCGAACAAGGGCATTGGCCGTGAGATTTGCCGCCGTATTCTTGCCGATGTGCCAGACTCATACGTCATCCTCGGCAGCAGGAATGCACTGCGCGGAAAGGATGCCGTTCGCACGATTCTCAAGCAGGAGCCTTCGGCAGAGGGCCGCATCGAGATGGTGGTGCTCGACGTGGAGTCGGATGAGTCGGTCGCCGCCGCCGTCGCAAGCATAGCAGCCAGATTTCCCAACGAACCCGCGCCTCTGCATGGCCTGTGCAACAACGCGGGCATTGGTTTCGGCAAGAGCATCCCGGCGACGCTGTCGGCCAACTATTACAGCCAGAAGCGCGTCGCAGAGGCATTCATTCCGCTGCTCAACCCAGCGCGCGGGCGCATCTGCAATATCGCCTCGGCTAGCGGCCCAACCTATGTACGCACGCTGGACACGAAGCTGCGGGAGCTCTTCACTTCGCCCGCGACGACGCCGAAAATGCTTCAGGAGGAGCTCGAGCGTCAGGCGCGGACGGCCAACGAAGAGGACGTGGCGTATGGACTTTCGAAGGCCGCCGTGAACCAATGGACGCGCCAACTTGCACGCGAGCACCCCAGCCTCGTCATCAACTCGTGCTCGCCCGGGTACGTGCTCACCGACCTGACCCGCGGCATGGGCGCCACCAACACGCCCGAGCAGTCCAATTGCCATGTGGCGCCCCTCTTCCTCCTCTTTGACGAAGCGGTGGCCACGAGCGGCTGGTACTTTGGGAGCGACGCCGTGCGTTCCCCACTCGATCGTTATCGCGGGCCGGGAGATCCACCTTATGTGGGTGACGATTGACGGTCTTACATTTAACCGAACACAACCATAGGTAGTAGGATTTTTCAGCTCAACTCCAGTAATAATAACCACCGCATGAATGCTGACACTAAAAGCTCGATGCACTTGAAATTGATAACGTAGACGAACAACGAACGTCGTTCTACCTTACATTTCACGTTCACACATTGCGTCCATGGACCGCGTCGACGTGGGTGGTGGAAGATGGAAAGAAGCAACGTTTTCCCGCGCGTCCCCGGGCACGGTCGAGCTAACGGTCAGGCTGGGCCGGGGGCCGTCCTCAAGTGTGTTCTCCAGACTCCACCGGTGACGAGACTGGCGTTCTTTCATCTTTGACGGCTCGAGTCCGCGGTGTCCGCGTTCGGGCGTGTCTAGCCGGGAGCGCGGGGGGCTCGCGGGAGCTGCAGCCTGTGAGGCTGGATGCGAGCTCGAGCACAGAATCTTTGTAACTTGCCTTTTCGCTCCTTCGAAGTGTTTCGAAAACGTGGACGAAGCCCCAATCGGTACCGGTAACTTCTCGCGCACACGCTCCTCAGGGCTCGGCCTTCGCAAAAGTGTCCAGTCCGACTCCGAGCTTCCACCTCCGAACACGACATGCTTCCACCCCATCTAGCGACGATGATGCTGATGGGCTTGCCTTGGGCACATGCTTGGACAACACAGTTCATCCATGCCCGCCGGCTGTCGTCCAGGCCAGTCATGACGTTGAATCTCATGAGATTGGAAGATGAGGTAGCGCAGTGGGAGCTTCGGACGAACCAGCTCGAGCTCCTGCTGCAAAAGCAGAAAGAAGGGGGCTTCACGAACGCCGATAAGGTCAACCTCGCTGGGTTGCAGGATGCGCGCGAGGTATTGGATCTCAAGAAGACGCAGCTCGACAATCTCTTGAACAAGCTCGAGCCGAAGGGCGCAACAGCCTTGTCGGATTTGGCACCGTCGGAGGCTTCACCTGATGTGAACGAAGCGGACGTGCTCTTAGCAGCAAGTGATCCGGACGCTGAGCTCATCTCCGAGGCCGCCGAGGATGCTTCCAATGCGGTGGACGCGGCAGTCGCCACTTCCATGGATACTGCCGATGCTGCCGATGCCGCCGTTGAGCCAGACGCGGTGACCATGGCCACCTCCGAAGCGGTGGATCCCGAAGTCGCAGTCGACGTCCTGGTCACCTCCGACGCGGTGGATCCCGAGTTAGCAGTCGACGTCCTGGCCGACGCGGTTGATCCCGAGGTAGCGGTCGACGTCCTGGCCGCGGCCGCCACTCCTGACGACGCGTTGGCTGTTGTCGCCGACGCCGTGACTCCCGACAGTCTCTTTGCCGCGGCCGCTCCCGCTGCCGAGGCCGCTCCGGACGCGCTCGTGGCCTCAGCAGCGCAGGCATCGCTCTCGTCCGCATCGTATAGCATCCCCGAGCTGCCGATCTTGCCCACGCTCTCTTCGATGTCCGCGATCTCGGACGTGCCGCTGGGCGTCCTGAGCGTCTCACTCGCCCTCGTCGGAGGGCAACGTATGTTCAGCGAGGGCAAGGCTCGCATCTACCAGCAGGTACCGATGCAGACGTCGCGCCTTGCCACTGATTGCCACTGAATTCCACTGATTGCCACGGAGTGCCACGGAGTGCCACTGAGTGCCACAAATTGCCCCGACCGCCAGGGCGCGACGTTCGCATCGGTCGTGCTCGACGGCGTGGCCTCACTCGTGGCGGCACACATTAGCTGGGAGCTCGTGTTCATGGGCTTGCTCGCCGCCGCCGCTGTGTTCGGGTACCCTGATGAGCTTCTGAAGCCCGAGCAGCTCACGGTGGCGATGCCCACTAAGCCCGACGCAATGGCCGGCTTCTTCTTGCTCTCTCACGTGAAGGCGTACCTGCCGATGCGCGCGGGGCTCGCCATGCTTGTGGCGCCTTGGTTCCAGTCCAACATCTTCGATGGTTACACCAAATCCCCGAGTCAGGCGGCCGATAGACGCATTGGTCGGCCACTGGACGGCTATCGCGGAGTAGTGACCCCAACGGGCTTCAAGGCGCGCACGCCTTCTCTGCGCATGAACCAACGGGACTTTTATGAACCGCCGTTTGGACGGCGCTGATGGTGATGCAGCGGCTGGTGCGGCCGGCTCTCGAGATGCTCTCGAGATGAGGAGCGCAGGGTTTTGGAGAAGAGAAAGCGCGATGGTATGATGCGGACCATAATGGTGCTTTGCAAATGCGAGGAAGGGCCGGGAAGGGCCTAGAGGAAAGTCCAGGAAAGGCAAGTTCATGAGACGTGCATGAGGCACACATTCGCATGAGACCATGATAGGCTGGACAATTATCAGGAGGCTGCCAGGACGCAGCTCGTAAAGTCACCGCCCGTGGTGGTGGTCTTCGCTGGCCAGAGCTCTTCGTTTACGACGCACAACAAGAGAGAGTGCAGCAACGGCGCCGTTCGTGGATACATCTATCATCTTCCTGCATGTGCATGCTGCATCTGCTTGCCGAATACAGAATTTCTGAGTACTATCCTTGTTCCTGTCGACTGGACATGGCGGATTCGCGCCGGTTAGGTCTTAGGACCGGTCCGTCGGGGAGCAGTTTGACAACGACGACGCTTCGACGACCAGGACCACGAGACGTCTATGGAGGGAAGATGCATGCGAGACTGCGTGACATTTATCGTTTACCACGTGTCGGGTCCTTAAGTAAATCTTCACGTCAGACTTTAATACTCACATCTTGTACGGCGTGGTCCGGTCGGGTCTGCCCCCATCGCGCGGACGCTCCTCGCTCGGCTGGAAGCTGCCGCCTGCCCACGCCACTTAATAACTGGCCGGCGCAACCTCTCGCGCTTGCATCTTGAACGTAGAGGCCATACGCTCGATGAGCAAGGGTGGTGTGGGGCAGATGCCGTATCTGCTCGCGATCTCGCTCGCGATCTCAAAGGTCAGCCTCGTGCGCTGCAACGGCAGCCCTGGCACCAGGAGCACGCGTTTCGCTTCAATCGGCCCTGAAGGCCCCTCCTGCGAAAATTCATGACGCCCAACGACGAACTCAAGAACGGGCGTGGCGTCGGTCCCGCCGATGGGGCCGTCGCTGCCGACCTCCTGAGCGCCGTCGTGGGCGCGATCTGCGCCGTATTGAGCGCTCGAGACGGCGATGCCCTCGGAAGCGCCTTCGGTCCATGGGCCTGCCCACACGATCACGGTCAGCTCCTCGGGGAGCGCCTCGCGCACGAGCATCGAGATGAGGGCGACGCGCACGAGGCACTCAGCGTCCGTGGTGGCAATGCGCCCCGGATGCAGCAGCATGGAGACACACGGGACGGCACTGAGCGCAATGGGCACTTCGGGCATCTTCGGCAGCGAAGCCCGTCCGACTCCATGGCGACGCCCACCGCCGCCGGCGGAGGTGGCGTCAGCTGCCCGGAGGACGCTGACTGCGTGATCGTAGACCGGCGCGAGCGTCGCGTCCTCGGGCGGTGGCCAAGGATCCTCTCGCTGTATGATCGGCAGTGCAAAGTTGGTCGGGTCGAGTGTGGCCGAAGGGTCCGAAGCGAGCGCGGCGTCGAGCGCCAAAAACGGTGCCACCAATTCAAATGACCCCTCAGTGGAGAAGCTGGAAAAGGGTGTGGGGGGGCCGTCCTCTTGGCAGGCCGACACGAGATTCTCGATCATCCCTCGTACCGACGATGCGAAAGCGCGCGGCGAGGTACTCTGCAGATACTCCTGCACGCGCCGTGCAAAGGGCCAGCGCGGCGCGGGCGACGTCTCCGCCGCACGGCTCGCGAGCAGCTCGAGTCGATCCTGCAACATCTCGCGCTCCTCATGCCGGTTCCAATCACGCTGCACGCGCCCGCCTCCGTCGTAGCACCCCTTCCAAGTCACCCAGAGCGTCGCGCCTGCGCCGTACCCGTCGACCTCGGCTCCCTGGAATGAGGGAGGCGATCAACGGCACTCAGTGGCTCGGTGGCACTCAGTGGCACTCGGAGGCAACACAGTGGGCCTCCGTGGGCATCCGTGGCTATCTGAAGCTATCAGCAGCAATCGGTGGCCATCAAGAGAGCTCACCTGCAGCGGGCCGAGCTTCGCTGGGCGGCAAAAGTCGCGCCGGCCGAGCGGCGGCAGCAGCTGTTTGCGTCCGTCGATCGGGATGACCTGACAGCCAATCACGGAGAGAACATCAGCGTACAAGGGGGAAGGCGATCAGCATGCCATGGAGAGAGAGAGAGAGAGAGAGAGAGACCACCAACATGCCATGAGGACGCAATCAGCATGCGATGCGAGGACATAATCAGGCTCCTCGATTCTCACCGAGCATTGGCCGAGATCAGCGAGGCGCGGCCGGCCATCGGCGGTGATCAGCAGCTGCGCGGGGTGGATGTCGTGGTGGATGAGTCGTGCGCACTGCATGCTCCAGCAGGCGTGAAGGAGCGCGACGCTCGTAAGCAGCCCGAATGAGAGGAACTTGAGCGGGTGCGCGTCCTGGAAGCTGAGCAGCATCTCCCGCTCAGCGCCGTCAGCATGCTGGATCAGTTGTTTGAGCGAGCAGCACGCGCGCTCCATGACGAGGTACACGTAGCCGTCATCCTGGAAGGCGCAGTAGAGCTGCAGCACAAAGGTCGAGGCGGCCGAGAGCTTGGCCATCGCCGCGACTTCGTTCTGCAAGTGCAACGTGTGCGCCACTACACGATGGAACGAGGGCTCCTTGCCTTTGCCCGTCGTGAACACCTTGCTCACGATCTTGACAGCGAGCGAGAAGTAGGGATCTGCCGGGTCCTCGGTCAGAGCGACCACCACGCCGTGCCGGCCACGGCCAATGATGAGGCCGTGGGTGACGGCGAGCAGGGTGGCCCGGTAGAGCCGATCGTGCTCGCGCTCGGAATCGAGCCCGAGTGCCGCTCCCGCCGGCGTCGAGACCGAGCTCTCCGGCCATATCGCTCGCCGCCGATTGACGGTGCTGCGGTGGTGCGACCGGCGCTTGCGATGATGGTCGCCATAGCCGTCCGCCATAGCCGAGCCTGGCGTCTTGTTTCCCCACCCACCCACACCTGCACAGGCCGCGCCGTTCGCGTCCCCCCTCGCCCTCGCTGGCGATATATGTGCGCTACGCAAGTTTCCCGAACTTGCGGTTTCGGCAATTTGCCGTCTCGGCGCCCACGGCGCTCCGAAGGGCGCCTTCCGCCCTCACCCACGCTGCTGCTCTCGTTCGGCGTCACCGGCCGACACGGCGCCTCGCAAGTTTCGAAACATGGGCGCACCATGTGCGCGCGCATGTGGCCGTTCTCCTTGGCGCATGGCCGTACGCCTACGGGCCAGCGCTGGACTTCCTCGGCGACCTGCCGCCTCCGTGCCGCCACTATGCCGAGGTGGTGCGTGCGATCGAACGCATGCGCCTCAACACCGAGCCGCACGAGCGCTACCCGCGCGAGCAGCCTGCCGCCGACGTGCCATGTGGCGGCGACAGAGGCGGACGCCATTTGTGTCGTCGAAATGTGTGTCGAAAAGGTCAGCTCGGAACGCTGGCAGTGTGTTGCGCGGCAGCGGTGCGCGCGCGCGCTCTTCGTGCGTCGAAACGAGCTTACGTGCGCCGTATCGGCGCGCAAACTTCGTCTTTTGCGTCCCAGAGCGCCAAGGCGCGGCGCTCCAGGGCGCAGGCCCTCATCGCGCTCCGTGCGCGCGGCGGCGCGCGCTCCGTCGCTTTTCGCGCACAGCGCACCGCCTTCGCACACGGAATCGAACGAGTCCGCTCAGGTGCTTTCCTCCACGGTGCCCCTCGGGCACTCCTGCATCTCCGTCACTCGCCTCCCTCTGTCTCTCTCACGACTGTGGGTGTTGCACGCGTGCCTTTCCGCAGTCGCGCCGCCGCCGACCAGTTCGCCTCCCTCATCTTCACCCCGTGCGCTTCCCTGCCACGTGACTGCCCAATCCTGAGACCCCGAGCTGGGCTGTGCCTCTCTCAAGGGCCTGCGACTCTCTGTTCGCGATGAGCTTCGGAGCGACATGCCGCACGCGTTACACCTCATTCCTTCCGAGCTTGCAGCAACGTTGTGGTCCCATATCTCCATGCTGCCGAATGCTCACGCATGCATCCTAAGCTTCTCATCTTCTCTCTGTGGTTCGCAGGATGATCGCGACGCTCATCAACTGTGTAGCGGAGAAGACCAGCGCCCACAGAAAGGCAGTCTACTCGGTCGCCTTTTCCCCGGACGGGACCAAGATTGTCTCTGGTTCATGGGACAAGACGATCAAAGTCTGGGATTCGGGTGCGCCTTTGTCATCACATCGCGCCTCCTTGGCCAAAACTGACGCCTGCTGGCTTGTCTGGCAGACAAACTGGAACTGTTGAGCGAGAAGACGAACGCGCACAGCCGCGTGATCATGTCGGTGGCGTTTTCCCCGGACGGGACCAAGATCGTGTCCGGATCGGCTGACGGGACGATCAAAGTCTGGGATTCGGGTGCGCCGCGAGCTCAAAATTGCCCCTCCTTGGCCAAAACTAACGTTTGTTGGCTTGTCTGGCAGACGACCTGGAGCTGTTGAGCCTGAAGACGAGCGCCCACAGCCGCGAGATCACGTCGGTGGTGTTTTCTCCGGACGGGACCAAGATTGTGTCGGGATCGTACGACAAGACGATCAAAGTCTGGGATTCAGGTGCGCCGCGAGCTCAAATTCGCCCCTTATCGGCCAAAACTAACGCTTGTTGGCTTGCCTGGCAGACAAACTGGAACTGTTGAGCGAGAAGACGAACGCCCACAGCAACTACATCAGGTCGATCGCCTTTTCCCCGGACGGGACCAAGATCGTGTCTGGATCGGACGACTGGACGATCAAAGTCTGGGATTCGAGTACGCCGCGAGCTCAAAAACGCCCCTCCTTGGCCAAACTGACGCCTGCTGTCTTGTCTTGCAGGCGGGCTGGAGCTGTTGAGCAAGAAGACGAACGCGCACAGCGACTACATCAACTCGGTGGCGTTTTCCCCGGACGGGACCAAGATTGTGTCCGGATCGGCTGACAACACGATCAAAGTCTGGGATTCGGGTGCGCCGCTAGCCCTCAAATACGCCCCTCCTTGGCCAAACTGACGCCTGCTGACTTGTCTGGCAGGCAAACTGGAGCTGCTGAGCGAGAAAACGAACGCTCACAACAGCGTGGTCACGTCAGTGGCGTTTTCCCCGGATGGGACCAAAATTGTGTCGGGATCGTACGACCCGACGATCAAAGTCTGGGATTCGGGTGCGCCAAAGCCCTCAAAATCGCCCCTCCTTGGCCAAACTGACGCCTGCTGGCTTGTCTGGCAGCCAAACTGGAGCTCCTGAGCAAGAAGACGAGTGCGCACAGCGACTACATCAACTCGGTCGCGTTTTCCCCGGACGGGACCAGGATTGTCTCTGGATCGGACGACTGGACGATCAAAGTCTGGGATTTGGTCAAGTGGTCTCGCAAAGATCATTTGATGTTCAACGTCACCACACAGCGATTTGTCTTGCTGGTGCTGTGGCTGAACAAATACAGCATGAAGTTTCATGATGATGTGCTTGATCTGCTCATTGAAGCTTGCTTGCAAAGCAGGTGAGGCGGGGTGACGGCAACCGGGGGTGTCGCCATCTGATTTCAGCACAGTCTTTTGCTCGTGCGGCACGCCGAGGACAGGATGATAGACAGGACATGTTGGTAGGGAAGGAAGAGCCACTCTGCACATTCTGTGTGTGGCCCTGGCCGTCGTGTGTCTGTGTCTGTGTGGGCGACGTGCCGCACACCGGCGCTGTCCACCTTCGACCTTGTGTGTTGAAAGACTTGTTGCGTAGCCGTGGACGCGTGCGAACTAGTGCGTTCTCACATTCCGCGTGAGACCAGGATGGTCTCACCCCTTTAAGTGAGGGAATACACACCACTGAGTGTCGGCGGCATGCCTGGCATGCATGCGGGCTGTGTGGAAGGTTGTTTCCTAATTTGTGTTTGAC
>PJAB01001782.1:0-12247 GCA_002887195.1 Chrysochromulina parva | reverse complement strand
ATCGTCACATGTGGTATAGTAAGGAGACAGTGTATGTACATGTACATGTCCTGTACACGACTGAGACTAGAGAACTAAAGTGACTAAAGTAAGAGAACCTCACCACCGAAACGACAAACGGGGTGTGGGGAAGCCGGCGGTAGCACTCTAAACATTAACAGAACCCACACGTTCGCTGCGTGCTGAGAAAGAGAAAGCGAGCGGAGAATGCTTCGTCGCCACCATGCCACCATGCGCGACGCCGCGACTATCCTGTCTATTGGCGCCGTCTCGGGCCTGGCGGCGGCGTACCTCATCTACATTGCGCCCATCTCCACCTGCGCCATCGTCCTGTCCATGATCGGGCTTCTCGTCTTCCAAGCGAAACGGACCGCAATGCGCCGCGAGGAGCAGCGGCCCAATGCTGTCGTGCGGTTGCGTCCTGTTGGTGAACAGCGCCCCGCGCCGTACCTCTCTCCGGCCTTCGAGGAGCGCAAAGCGGCGGCGCCCGTGAGCCAGCTGTACTATGGCAACTCCAACAGCTATGATTGTTCGATACAGCCTGGCACTGATCTTCGGTCTCCCACTCGTGCCGCCGTGCAGCCGATGACAACCTCGTACTCCACGCTCCCGTCGGCGCACGACCCTGCCACTCGGCCACCGCCGCCGCCATCGTACTTCGACCAAGATGCGCACGTTGCGCACGCCGCTGCGACGAGCCATGGTGCAGTCCCGAGGAGGGGGGGCGAGCCGAGGTGGGGCCTCGCCGCCCCCATCGCCGCCGCCACCCTCGCCGCCTTCGCTACCTCCTCCATCGCCTTCGCCCTTGCCGCCGCCACCCTTGCCGCCGCCCTCGCCACCTCCACCATCGCCTCCGCCGCCCGTGCCGCCTCCGCCTTCCCCGCCTCTGTCCGCGCCACCTCCGAGCCCGCCACCATCGCCGCCGCCGCCGAGCCCGCCGCCTTCACCACCGCCACCCTTGCCGCCGCCCTCGCCTCCACCCCCGAGCCCTCCACCCTCGCCTCCTCCACCCTCACCACCACCCTCGCTGCCGACTCCGAGCCCGCCACCTTCGCCTCCACCTCCGTCACGCCGAACACCACGCTTCGCTTCGGCAGCGCGAGTGCCTCCACGACTGCGGCGCCGCCGACTGCGGCGCCGCCGACTGCGGCGCCGCCGACGGCGGCGGCGACGGCGGCGACGGCGGCACAGCAGACGCCCAGTAGCTTCCCAGCAGATGGGGACGATGCGCATAGCATTCGGGGGCTCGGCCGCATGCGCGCGTCCCTCACCACCACCGCCCTCGCCGCCCCCTTCACCTCCTGGGGCGGCAAGGCGGGGTGGGTCTCAGCCTTCGGCGGCAGCAGCTTGGGCGGCAGCGAGTGGCCTCTGATGCGCGCATCCGCGGAACGCGCCCCGAAGCGTAAGGCCATCCTGCTCCGGATTCTGGACATGTATCCGAACGCCAGCAGCCCAGTCGGTAGCCGGCTACCGGACGACGCCAGTCAGCATCGGATCATCGACGATCGACAGGTGAAGCTCGAGCTGTCGATCAGTCCGCCCAAACACGCCCCCCACACCGCCCAGAGGCTTTGCGCTCGAGACGACGCTCGAGACGATCATGTGTGCGGCGCTGCCCGGGTAGAGCGCGCCGTACTGAGCGTGTCGCACTCTGCGCGGCAGCGGCAGCACGAGCGCCTTGCCTGGGACAGCGTGCCGCACTCTGCGCGGCAGCGGCAGCACGAGCGCCTTGCCTGGGACGATCCCAACGCTGAAACAGCAAAGGCTGAGCGCGAAATGGAGAACTTCTACGAGAGCGTGTACAGGGAGACGTCGGCCGCATGTGCGGCGGGGCGCGGCGTGGGAGAGAAGCTCAAAGAGGCACTTTCAATTCTGCAGGAGGAGCAAAAGGTGCGTGACGCAGCCCGGACCAAAGAGGAACAAGAGGCGCGCAAGGCGCGGGAAAAAGAAGAGGCACTCAGGGCGGCTCAGGAGAAGGAGCTCAGGGCGGCTCAGGAGAAGGCGCGTCAAGAGGCTGTACAGAAGGCGCGGGAGGAGGCAGAGGCACGCAAGGCGGCTGATGAGCAGGCGAAAGCCGCCGAGGCTGCTAAGAAGGCGCCAGCAGCTGTTTCGGCCCCCGTCCAAGGCCCCGCTCCCGCCCCTGGCCCGGTACGTTCCGGTGCTCTGGCCGCCCCTGCCCCCGCGGCCCCGGGTGCGAGCAGCGGTCAGACGAGCGAGGCGGGGCTTCTTGCGGAGTGGGAGGGCTCGAAGGGCATTGCGCAGCAGGACGAGAAGAATTCGAAGAATGCAAAGCAGCCACAGTCGCTAAAGGACACATGCAAAGCAGCCAAGATGCTTGTGGGACAGGTCGTGTGCGTGCATTTCACCGTTTGGGAGCGCGCCGAATTGGTGCTTCGCGAACTGGCCAGTGCATCGCAAACTGGCCCCGAGGGCGAGCGTGCCGTGTGTGCCACCATCGCCCAGGTGATCGATACCTCCTGCGCGACGATGGTAGACAAGCAGCCGGGGATGGCGTACGCGCTGTCGGGCTTCGTGTTGCATGTGGGCGGAAGGTGCCCGGTGCTTTGGGATTGCCTTCTCGCGCGCCTGCAGGCCTCGTGCTGCTACTGCGTCCCATACTACCCGAAAAAAACGACCGGCATCACTCTTGAGGCGCTCCAGGGCTACAAGCAGGGTGAGACCAAGAAGGACTTTTACGCGCGCATGGCGGGGTACGTGACGCTGTACGCCGCGCTGCTCCAGCAGTCGTCGATTGCCCAATTCCCGCCGCAGTCGGCCGGAAACGCGAATTTCGATTGGGGCAGAGCTGCTAAGATGCCTCCGCTTTCGGTGCCTGGGGGCTTTGCACCCAAGGGGGTTTTGCCCATGGCACTTTCGCCCATGGCGCGCGCATGGGCGTGGCTCGCTCGGTTGCTCAACCATCCGCCGGGGAGCATCACCGCGACCATCCTACTTGCGTTCCTCAAGCCGTGCGCGCACGCGCTACACGCCGCTTACCCCAAGCAATTCCCGAAGCTCTTGGCATTCCTACAAAATGAATACATAACCAAAATCCGCGACAAGGTCTCCAGGCAAGGCGACCCGGCCGAGGAGAAGGCAGCCCGCGTGAACCTCGAGTCGTGGCTCACAGACACGAACGTCCTGCTTGCAAAAGGGGGTCGTGTCCCCAAGCCGAAAGAGGCTGATATGCCAGAGTACAAGCCGCCCGACGACCTGAGGGACGCCAATGGGGGCGACTTTTGAATAACAGGGGGGCAGTGGTCGAGAGATCGTGCGTGAGGCGCAAGGATCTGTGTGCACGCTCGGAAATCGTTGTGTATAGCGCTGTGACACTGACTGCTGTATGTGTATTGGTATTCGCGCTTGCGCTTGCGTTGACACTCAGTTTGTAATCAGGGCGTATGTGACTATGAGGAAGGGGTGCAAATCCAGATATTAATCCCTCACGTTTCCATGATCCATGTCCCGCGCCGTGACGTTAGCTGTGTTCAGTTACAAATCTGCCCTCTGAAACACGAGAAAAAGAACGTGAAAAAAGTCGACTCACGTGTTCACAAATACAGCGACCGAGACTCGAGTGCTCACACGCTCGAGACAGCTGCTCGTCTTCTGATGTGGTTTCTCTTCTCAGGCACCAAGCCGCGAGCGGCACGCACACGCCAGCATGCCGCCGCACAAGACGGTGGACTACTCCAAGTGGGACAACCTCGATGACTCGGATGACGAGGACAAGCCCAAGGCAGACCACGTTGCAGAATACACGGCAGCCACCATTGCAAAGCGCAAGCAGGAGGAGGAGGAGAAGCGGCGCCAGGATGCAGAGAAAGCGGGCCTCGATGCTGCCATCACCGCAGCAGCCATGGCCTCTTCGATGGGCAACACTGAGGCCCTTGATGAGATGATGGCTCAGACGCAGGCTGCAGCACCGCTTGCGCCAGAGATGGAGAAGATCATCCGGTCGCTGCCGGCCGCTGCGCAGATCGCCGCACGCGCGTCCGCGGCGACGATGGTGGCCGCCGGGCCGATGGCAGGCGGCGGCAAGGAACCGACGCTCGCCGAGCTGCTCAAGGTGCAGAAGATTACAGTCGACGCTGAGGACCCGGGCTTGGAGGATGTGCGCGAGTTCTTCGAGACGGCGGATGAGGCGGCGGCCGTGGAGGCCGCCGCCGAGCGCGCGGCTGCAATCACGGTCGCGCAGATGCGTGAGCGCGACGTGCGATCGCGGCCACCCGCCAGGGCTGACGTGGTGGAGATCGGATGACGATCGCTGTATACAGAAGTACAATCGAAATCCCACAACTCGAGCTGGCGAGTAAGTAGATGCCCGGTATTAATGGGCGGTAACGGTATTAAGCGCATACTTCTGGTCCATCTACCACTACTGAGGAATGTAATTACGAGCCCACGACTCGACACTGAGACGACACACAGCTGACAGCTAACACGCATACAATTGACGGATAGCCAATCCGCAATCGCGCACAGCACAATTCTCAATTGGCACAGCAAATTATCGGTCCTTTTTAAGTAACAGGACACCCGTTAAATACGTCGTCAGAGCAGAATGCGCGGTCCGTGTGTGAGGGTGTGTGACCGTTCTGTGGTGCGCCTCTGAAGGAAGCCTACTTGTTGTCTGGTCCGGGTTCCGCGTCTCCGTCTGTGAGCGAAGGCCAGGCAAGACCCGGTGTCGTCGCTTTCTGGGATTTTTGGTTTCACATCGGTTTCACACTGCAAGTGTGTGAAGCTTACGTGTTGTGTGTATTAACATGAAGCTGTGACGCGGGGCGAAGCTTTCTGAGGTCGTCATTCCCCTGTATACGTAGGGCCACCCCCGGCCGGGCTGCTATAGGCGTGCCCAGGGCAGCCTTGGTCGCTCTCTGCACTCGCGGCCGGCCCGATGTTTGCATCAATCATTTTCGGCGCCGAGGCAGTGCACCCCACGGCGAGGGCTTCCTTTGCTGACGTGGTTGCTGTGTGTCGCGATCGCAGCTGCTGCAGCCATGGACATGGACGTGTGCTGCGCGTACTTTTGCACGGGCTTGTCAGTCTTTGGCGTGATTGCGCTCGTACGCTGCCACCCTCCCTCGTCACGCGCGGCTCCCTCTCGCAACGCCCGTTCACCGCATGCGTACAGGGGTGTGCACGTGCCACCCGCCGGCCGACTCATCCCCGCCGCCCCGCTTCCTGTGGCAGCTCTTCTTGTACGGCGTTCTCACTTCAGGTGGTGAGTGGTACCTCGGCGTATCGCACGAGGACGCTCCCGCGGCGGCTTCTGCGTGCATGGTGGCGGCGGGCATCTACGGTCTCTATCTGATTTACTGCGGCATGAAGCTCATGAAGCCTGCGCCGACATCAACCAAAATCAAGGAGGATGAGGTCTGAGCGAGCCATGCATCATGTGGACCGTCGAGAGGGCATGCATGATGGGCATGCAGAAGAGTGATATTTACTCCGAGCGTAATCGACATTGCGTGAGCGGGTGCCGGGTCGCTTGTTCGATGTTCCACGCGGCCACGCGTGTCTTGTGTGTGTCGAACTCTCGCCAACTCGCCTATCCCGGGCTGTCCTATCGGCCTATTCGCTATCTTCATCCGATGCGATATAATCGCGGACGGGACGGCGCGCCGGCCCGCGGGCGGCGCGCCAAAGATGCGGCGCGCGCCGCCGCGCGGACGGTGACAAAAAATCTTGCCCAAAGAGCGACCACCCACCAGGGTCGGGTGCGACTCACTCGACTTGGACTTCCACCTCGGCGTCCCCCCGGTCCGCTTTTTCACAGCACGCTCCCTCGCGTCTCGGTCAGTCCGGTCACGCAGCACCACGACTGACACAGCTAGAAAGTCCATCACACCCAGCCGCGAGTGCTGGGCCGCTCACTGGGCCGCTACATCCGTTCCACGTAACTCGGCCTAATGCCGGCATGTGCCGTGTCTCTCGCATCACGTGCGTTGGAACGTCAACTGTCGCCGCTTTTCAAGATTCAGGCACTTGCGATGCATGAGAGCGTCTCGCTGCTCTCATGCCTGAAGGCGATATTGCGGCGACATCGGCGACGGTGACACCATGATGCCCGTCAGAGCAGCAGCCTCCTGCGGTGACTGGCTCATCAGCTTCGCCTTCTCGGAGTCAGCGTAGCGCGAGGAATAGATGGCGTCGCGGACCCCCCGCGCGGTCTTGACGCGCTCCTCCCGGCTCTCTGCAACCTTCATCGCATCAGTCATCTTGCGCTCCTTCTCCTCGTTGACCTTTTCTGCATTCTTCTTGATGAGATCCTTTCGCACCTCGCGCATGTGCTCCTTCGTGTGGTCGTTCTTCTCGTGGTTGTCGTGCGCGTGCGTGAGAAACGCCTCACGCTCCTGCTTCGAGAGCGACCGCCAACGCCGCTCAGTGCGGCGCACCTCGCCGCCTATTTCCTCTCTTTGGTGGAAGGCGAAGTTCTTTGCCTCCTCTGCCGATCCGAAAAGCTGCTGCTTCGTAGACTCGACAATCTGCCGCTTCTCCTCGAGCCGAGCCGTGCGCTGCACGTGCCGCTGTTTCTTGTTGGCCTGTGAGAGCTGCTTCACCTGCCGCCCCTGCTCCGCCTTCAGCTCCGCTGTCTCTGCAAGCCGCGCCCTGGTGCGCTCCGTTTGCTCTGGCCCATGCTGTACGGTCAGCTCGTGGCCAAACTGCATCCACTCCTCCCGCTGCGCCGCTGCCATCTCCTTCATCTCTTCCAGCTCCGCCTTGTACTCCGCGCCTCGCGTCAGGTTGGCCTGCCGAATAGCTTCCATCTCCAGCTTGGCCTTGCCAAACTGGTCGACGGTTTTCTTGCACAGCGCTTGCTTGCGTTCCCAGTACTTGGAGTCTTCATGCTTCTTGTATTGCAGGCGATCACGGTGCGCTTGCTTTTCCTGCTCGACGATGAGCTTGTTCTGCAGCTCCACCTTCCAGCGGCTGAATGCGGCCTCGGTGATATCTGAAGGTGCACCCGCCGCCGACGGCGACATCTTCGGAGAGCGCGACGTCACGGCGGTCGATGGGGGAGGCCCCTTGGCGACGGTTCCCGAGTAGAATTCCATTCCAGAATTGACCCGAGGGATGACAGATAGATACTGCGCCCAAACAAGTTTTGCTTGTGGTTGTTTCATGTGGCGGGCGCCGCGCGAGCATATTTCGCGCGCTTCCACGTCGTGCGGTGGGGGTCCTCGGCCACTGGGCAGTGTCGCTAGTGAAAATTCCACTTGCATGCTTTTGTGTGTTCGACATCACTCATGAATCCGGGCGCGGCTTCGGCGCTCGGGGCGTCGGGGGCGCCCAGCGCCCAAACTCGCGCGGCACCACACTGCCGCGGGGACATGGGCCCAGTCTACTGTGGCCCAGACCGGGGAGGATGTTGCCCTCCTCGGGGACGCCATTACCTTTGAGAGGTAGGGGGGGGGGAAGGTTTGGTAATCGTGTGTGGCTCCCGTACCATGGTAAGTTCACGACGACGTTCCGTGTCGTGGTGACGGATGCCGCCGCGCGCGCCACGCCTGCCATCATCCGCACGAGCCGAAGACTCGGACGAAGATCTGGTAGACGATTCGAGCCGGCTACGCGCGGCCATCGCTTCTGCAACCGCGCCCTCGGCGTGTGGCGTTCGCGCATCTGCCTCCACATTTTCCATCGTCGTCGAGGATGCCGCGTCGCGCCGCCCGGCCACGGACGCACACACAGCTGTGATGCGTGCGCTCGAGGCGAATTTGCAGCTGCAGCGCACGTGCCGCACGCAGCTCACCATGATCGAGCGTGCGCTACAGCATCACGAGCGGACGCGCATCCGCATGGATGACATGGCTGCAGATTGTGCCGCCGACCAGGGCGCGCGAATCCAGCGAGTCATCAACGCGCGCTGGCGCCCGACGGTGCAGCCATTGCTCCCGAGCGACCCATCCGTACGGCCACCGCCCACAGCCGACGCGCGACGCCGCGCAGAGCTCCATGCCGCCGTGCCGCTGCAGCCACCCCGCGAGTGGGCGACCTCTATGCCGTGGTGCCCAGCGGAGCGTGGGGCCCTGCGCTCGGGCGTGATGCGCGTGGCGATCGACACCATTGAAGCGTCGATCGTGACCCGGCTGGCATCAGCACCGGCAGAGCAACCCAGCCGTGCTCGCGGCGATGGCACCAGCGGCGACGGCACCAGCGGAGACGGCACCAGCGGCGACGGCACCAGCTGCGACGGCACCAGCGGCGACGGACAAGGCGGCAGCGGCCAGGGCCCAGGCGATGATGGCGATGGCGCCGACCACGACGCCGCCGACAACGACGCCACCGTCAATGACGGCCAAGGGGTCCTGGTCGTGTTTGGCGCGCTAACGGCGGAGAAGCGGGAGGAGCTCGAGGCCATGCACGCACGAGTGCATCGGCAGCGCGCGACGCTGGCGTGCCGCGTGTCCACGGATGATGTCGTCGCCGTACTCGAACAGCTGTCGACCTGTTGGCCAGGCACACCGCTACATCTCACGCCGCGAGATTGGGAGCGCGTCGCAGCGGAGCATGTGCCACAGCGCACCGCGCGCGAGTGTCAGATCCAGTGGTCACAACGCGACGATCCGAGGCTTCGCCCCTTTTTTGGCGCCGGCTGCGGGCGCAAGAAGGCCACGACCCCCGCCGCTGCTGCCGCCACTGCTGCCGCCGAAGATGATGGCGACGGCGTTGACAGCGACGGCGCGCCTGACGCCCCAGCAGCGGTGGCGCGCGGTGCGCACGGCGGCGGCAACGGCGGCGGTGGCAGGGCCCCTTCCGGGCGGGCAACCTTCGCGCGCCGCGGTACCGACGTGTCCGCGACAGCGCGATCCGACGTGCCCTTCGATGCTGCTGAGGAGGCAGCGCTACAAAATGCCATCGAGGTGCATGGACTGCATGCATGGGAGATGGTCGCGGCGGCATTGAGTGCGTCCGGCTTCCCCGGGCGCACGCCGATGGCATGCCATCGTTTCTGGGCAGCGTCGAAGATGGACAAGGAAGCAGGGCACATTCGGCGCTCCTGGAGCGTCGAGGAGGACGAGGCGCTGCGAAGGGCTGTCGAGCGGGTCTGCGGAGTGGCCGCAGACACAAGCCAGTGGGTCAGTGTCGCCACGATCCTCGGCACCGGACGCTCGTCGAACGACTGTCTGGAGCGCTGGCGCTTCGCTCTCAAGCCAGGCCTCAAGAAGGGTCCCTGGACCGTTGAAGAGGATGCAAAGCTTCGCGAGCTGGTGGCTGTGCATGGGGCCAAGGACTGGGCATCATGGTGCCCGCAGCACATGGGTGGTCGACCGTACACTAGGTGCAGGGAGCGTTGGCAAAATCGGCTTGCCACGAGCGTGGTCCCGCATTGCGGTGTTGATGCATGGACTCCTGAAGAGGACGCGGCCCTTCGCCATGGCGTCGAGACGCACGGCAAATCGAGTTGGGCGGCTGTGGCCAAGACCTCTGAGCTGCTTGCACGCCGGGGCAATAAGTACTGCCGGGAGCGATGGGTGGTTCTCGGGCGTAAGGCGCGGCGGGAGCGGCGCGAGGCCCTGCACGCCCTCGAGGACGCGCGTGCGGTGTTGGACCGGACTGGCCTGGAGGCGGGCGTGATGGTGCACGAGGTTGAGGGTGTGTTTGAGGCGTGGCAGGAGGGTGCGCCAACGGCTGACGTGGCCGGCACACGGCCGCCTGCCCCTCCACGACCCGCCCTCCCGCTCGTCCCCGAGATCCCACAGTGGCTCATCGACGAGGCCGCTGAGCGTCGGGATGCAGAAAAGGAGCAACAAGAGCGCCAGCGCCTGGCGCTGACCGCCCTCTCAGGCAACGATGGCGCCGGCGCAGGCAACGATGGCGACGTCTCAGGCAACGATGGCGCCGGCGACGATGACGATGGTGACGATGGTGGTGGCAGCAGCGGGAGAGATAGGCCAGCATCGGGACGCAAGCGGCGTCGACCGCCAAACAGGGACGTCGCTGCGATGGCCGCCGCGGCCATTGCCGCCGCCTCAGCCAGCGGCGAGATGATGCCCACGCACGCCGGCGGGTACGAGCTCAAGCTACAAAAACGGAAGCAGGTGGGCGAGTCGAGCAGCTCGACTGGCTACGAAGGCGTGAGCTACGTAGATCGTAGGAAGAAGTTTGAGGTCAAGTATCGCCACATCTACATCGGCACGTTCGGCAACGCTGTCGAGGGTGCGCTCGCGCGCGCGATGTATGCGCAGCACGAGCACCCCGAGGCAAAGAAACCTCGACAAAGGAAGAAGGCAACGGCAGTGGGCGGATTGGGCGAGGGGCCACAGCAGCTGGAGAGCGGTGCCGTAGACGAGGGACATTGGGCAGGGCAGTGGAATCAGCCGGCAGAGACGGCCGAACAGCCGGCCGAGACCGCCGAAACCGCTGGCACCTTCCAAAGCTCTCCACTGCCGCCCGAGTCCGTTGGCGACCTCGAGGTTGTCAAGGACTTTCCATATATAATCGATAGGGCCTTGTTCAAGGGTGCGCACGAGTTGGGCTGGCGGCGAGCTCTGCAACGGCCAGCGTCGGCACAGCCCATTTGCGAGGACCCTGGCGATCTTGTTCCTGTCCATGACGGTCTTGTGCCGTCGACACTTGCGCCGGCAGCCGACCGAATGGAGGACGAGGGTGCAGACGAGGCCGCAGACGAGGTCGCAGGAGAGGGCGCAGGAGAGGGTGCAGATGATGGCGCAGGAGAGGGTGCAGATGAAGGCGCAGGAGAGGATGCAGATGATGGCGCAGGAGAGGGTGCAGATGATGGCGCAGGAGAGGATGCAGATGATGGCGCAGGAGAGGGTGCAGATGATGGCGCAGGAGAGGGTGCAGATGATGGCGTAAGAGAGGGCGCAGGAGAGCTCGCTCGCGATGGCGCTCACGATGGAGATCACGATGGCGCTGCTGTCCCCGCTCCTGCCGCTGCTCCAGCCAAAGGCTCGCGCCCGCCCGCTTTGACTAAGGAGCAGCGCAAGCTGTACGTGGACTGCGGCGAGTGCGACAACTGCCTGGATAAGCCCAAGTTTGGCGGGCCCAAGAGGCGCAAGATGGCATGCTCGGCGCCGAAGCTCAAGGGTGCCGTCGCGGGGGCAAGGGATGGACGCCCACAACCGCTCACGCCAGACGAGGCCAGAGCAGCTGCGGCGGCCGAGGGGCTCGAGCTGGTGCCGGCCTTTAGCAATAAGACAGGCTTCAAAGGTGTGAGCTGCAAGCAATTTGGCAAGTACGATGCGATGGTCCGAACGAAAGGCACGCAAATTTTCCTCGGCACTTACGCAACGCCCGAGGAGGCAGCCTTGCACTACGCGAGGCACATTGGAAAGGAGCGAGCGGCGGCAGAGGCGGCGGAGGCCAGGGACAAAGGAGAACCACAGACTCTCACGGCGGACGAAGCGAAGGCTGCCGCGGCGGCCGAAGGGCTCGAGCTGGTGCTATCAAGCAGCAGTGAGACGGGCTTCAAGGGCGTGCGCAAGAATCATGGCAAGTACAGGGCGGTGATCAAGGAGAACGGCAAGGAGCGCCTCCTCGGCAACTTCGCGACGCCGGAGGAGGCGGCCTTGCACTACGCGAGGCACATTGGAAAGGAGCGAGCGGCGGCAGAGGCGGCGGAGGCTCGTGCGCAGGCTCCTCGGATCCCGAGGATCAAGTACTTGTACGTTGCACCAAGCGGAGCTGTCTTTGCGAGCTTGTGGCACGCTAAGCAGGCGCACTTGGCGGGTCACCTAGCTACGCGACCGCTCGTGGCGGGGGATACCGATGCGCCCGCCGCCGCGCCTGCCGCCACCGCGCCTGCCGCCACCGCGCCTGCTGCGCCCGCCAAACGTCTTGGCATCGCTCCGCGCCGGCTGCAGGTTGATTCGGCGTTGACGGCAGCAGTGAGTTCACTGGATGAAGAGCCAACGGCCCTGCCAGTTGGCGACCCGACCCTTGACGCTCTGCTCGCCAACCGCCGCCGGAACACCGCCCTCGTGGCGGCGGCGGCGGCGGCGGCGGCGGCGGAGGCGGAGGTGGTGGTGGAGGAGGAGGAGGAGGAGGAGGAGGAGCAGGAGGACGCAGTGCCGACGGGGGCACCCACGCCTCTGGACGCATTCAAGCAGGGGCCGTGCGACATCCAGGCAGGCTGCACGCTTCCCAAATGGCACCGTTTTCCATGCAGCGTGCCGCCTACCTTCGGTTTGCCGAAGAGACAAAAGAAGGACGCCCTCAAGGCGGCGGCTTCGGTCGACGACGCTAAGGCCGACGCCAAGAGCAAGCGGCCACGTGCTGT
>PJAB01001781.1:0-12253 GCA_002887195.1 Chrysochromulina parva | reverse complement strand
TCACGTGACCATCAAGGTGTCGGCCGAGTCGGGCGCAACCACGGAGCGTCGCACGCTCAACTCTCACACACTCCTCTGGCCGCAGAACACCATGGGTGCGTCATCCGAGGGCGAGACGCTTGTTCCACCGAAGGATTAAAGCGGGTCCCCAGCCCTCGCCCCCTGGGCCCATATTGCGCCTGTTCAGGAAAAGGCAATGGCGGGGCCTTTAGCCGCCCTGGCTCTGTGCATGATGCCGGACTTCTACGTCAACCGCACGCAATGGCCTGCTTCAAAGCCAGAGTTGCAGCACCGGGTAGTGCTCGTCACCAACTCATACGACCGCAACCTAGACGGTGTCGCGCTCACGCTCAATCGACTCGTGGCGCATCTCATGCGGCGCGGGCACGAGGTGCTGGTCGTCGTGCCCACGCCAGGCCGCCGGCAGCGTATCCCCGTCATCCGCAGTCCGGGAGCCGAAATTGTGACGGTGCCGAGCGTCAGCTTCCCGCTGTGGAGCGAGTACCGCCTGACGTGGCGCCTCGGCCGTACGGCGCGCAGCCGGCTGGAGGCTTTTGCGCCGACGGTAATGCACATCGCCATCCAGGATGGGCTTGGCCACGCGGCGCAGCGCTGGGCGCGCGCACACAAGGTGCCCGTCGTCTGCTCGCACCACACCCGCTTTGAGCGCTACCTTCACTACTACCAGCCGCTGCGACCGTTTGCCTTTCGCCTCGAGGAATGGTATTGGTGGGGTATGCGCCGCTTCCACAGCGGGTGCGAGGCGACTCTGCCGCCCTCGGAGAGCCTCGCGAGTGACCTCGAGGCGCACGGCGTGCCGCGCGTCGGCGTGTGGCATCGCGGCGTCGACCGCACTCTCTTCAACGCGGCGTCACGCTCGGAAGCGTGGCGCGAGGGCGTCGGCGACGGCGATGAGTCGACGCCGATCGTGCTGCTCGTGGCGCGGCTGCGCTGGGAGAAGGGCCTGCGCACTTTTGCAGCTGTCGTAGCCGAGCTGGGCCTGCGCGGGGTGCCTGTGCGCGTCGCTGTGGTCGGGGACGGCCCCGCGCGCGCCGAGTTTGGAAAGCTGCTCCCATCGTCTACGCGATTTTTTGGCGCGCTCACGGGTGCGGCGCTCGCGACGGCATATGCCTCGTCAGACATCTTTCTCAACCCGTCGACCTCGGAGGGCTGGGGCGCCACCTGCCTCGAGGCCCAGGCCGCCGGGCTCCCAGTGGTGGCCACCGCCTCCTCGGGCATTGTCGAGGTCGTTGCTGAGGGTGTGGGAGGCCGGCTGCTGCCGCCCGACAATGTGAGCGCGATGGCGGAGGCTGTCGCGGCGCTCGTAGCCGACACGGCGACGCGCCGCGAGATGGGGCGCCGCGCGGCTGAGCACGCGGCCCGCTTTGATTGGGAGAGCAGCGGCGACAGGATGTTGTGCGAGTACGCGTTGGCAGCGCCGGGCGTAGCGGCCGGGCAGTGCCCGGTGAATCACACTTGTGTACACCGCTGTGATCGACGATGCACTTGTGTACACATCGATGAATAGTCACGGCGGCAGCGATGCTAGCACATCTTGCTGTAGTCTACATTATAAATATGGGGTGCTTCATATCTTATCGTACTTCGCTTTTTAGTACTTGTGTTGACCGAGGCGCGAGGGGAGCGAGCCGTCCTTCTTGAGACGGTGGTGGAGTGAGCGTGGAGGGGACCGCGAAGAAACTGAACTGAACTGAACTGTACTTCGCTTTTTGGCATTTGGGTGCAGACCTCGAGGTCGGAGGTGCACCGGATCAACCTCGACCCCCGCCGCGCGCCGGCAAATTCCAAATACGAAATACCGAGTTGTGGAACACACACAGACGCACGCACAGCTTTTAGGCCAATGCCTGAGCTGTCACTACCGGCACCGCGCAAACGACTCTATGTGCGGTAGACCTATGGCAGACCCACATGCAGTAATACCGGGTAAGCAATTTCTGCGACGTTTTCTTTTTTCATCTTGCATGCCTCTCTCGACCCTCTGACCTTTCGTCGGGTTGGTCATCCGGTTACATCCGGTGTGTGATCTTCAGGTTGAGAGCAGCAATGTCGGGACCCTCGAACGTCGACAACCGCTTGCACAGCAAGTTATAGCCGGCGAGCACCGCCACAACGATCGGCTCGATGAGCAGCCACTGCAAGGCCAAGGCAAGCCACCACGCCGAGATCACATCCTCTCGCACGACGCGCCCATCCATGCTCGCTGCCGCACTCACCGAGCCGACGGCGAGCGCAAGCATCAGGAAGAAGGCGATGCCCCACACCGACGCGAAGGCAAGCGTTGTGGAGAAGAGAGGGTTGGCGCCCATCTGCTTCGCCCTCTCTCGCGCGCGGGCGGCGGCCTCCTTGCGCAGCCGGCGCATGCCGGCCGCGAACTCTGCTGCACTCACCTTGCCGTCGCCGTCCGTGTCGAGTGACGCTCGCAGCTCGGCCCGCATCGTACGCAACCGCTCGCGCCGCTCCTGGAAGGCTGACTTGGTCTGCGCCGCCATCTCGCGCCGCAGCCGGCGCATACCCGCTCTCATCTCTGACCAGCTCACCTTGCCGTCGCCGTCGGTGTCGAGCGACGCGCGCAGGTCATCCCTCATCTTCTTGAGCCTGGCGGTGCGCTCCCGCGCTTTTGCCTTGGCGGCCATGTACAACTCGGCCGCCGTCACCTTGCCGTCGCCGTCGAGGTCGAGCGACTTGTGCAGCGCGATCGCACCCGCCATGGCGCTAGAGAGCGCCGCCTTTGTGTCGGTCGCGATCCGCGTCAGGCCGTGGGCTTGATTATACACGAGCTGTTGCCGATTCACCATCATGAACAGTCCCCTCCCGGCAAGCAGGCATGGGTAGAGGATGATGGTCGACATGAAAGCCACAGCGGTGACGAAAGGCGCGCGCTCCCTCGTTGAGGCGCCATTCGTGGTCAGCGCATGCACACGATCGCCCGCGAGCCACGAGTAGCGAAGTTGCATGCACACGATGTAGAGGAGCCCGAGCGCAGTCGTCCAGAGCAGCTGGCACGCCTGCGCACCCGTTGGCATTTTCGGACCGTCGCCAAAGAGGAAAGAAGCCACCGCGCAGTAGAGCGTGTGCTCGCGAAGCCAGCCGAGCACGATCTCACGAGCCGAGCGGTCGTCCCATGCAAGCTCCGTGACCTTGACGGGGCGGCGCGCCTTGTTGGTGAGCGTGCCGAGGCCGCCCGCCCACTTCGACCTGCTACCTGTGTCACCGCTTTGGCGGCTGCCGGTGGCTGGCAGCACAGGGGAGGGTGAGCCGCTGCTGCTGAGCCACGTCAGAATGCTGCCCTTGAAAGTCGACCACCTCGAAGGCGTGGCGATGGCAAAGTGCAGCTCCACAAGGCCATCGGCCTCGAGAAGCATCACTGCGACCTCTTGGGGGGCGGACCGTCGCACATTCTGGCCGTTGATGCTCAGGAGGCGGCTTCCAGCGTTGACGCCGATCGTGTTTGTACGCACCTCGACGCCACCCGTCGTGGCGGCCGCCAGATCCCAGCCGAGCCGCTCTCCAGCTTTGGTGGAGATCTCAAGCTTGACCTCTGGCCACGCGCGCCACGCCTCTTTGTCAGGAGTGGTCAGTTCGGGAGCTTTGCACACGATGGCCCCCTGGCGCGGGGGCGGGGCGGAGGGGTACGCGAGGGCCTTCGGGAGCACTGTCCTGCGCGCCAAGTGTCCGCGATAGCACGCCTGCACCTTGAGCGCGCTCACGTCACGATCTCGCCCCTTGTGGCGCACCTTCTTGATGAACCGGCCTGTCCGTACTCCCTTTTCCGCGAGCGCCATGAGCTTGGCTGCATGCACGCCTTCTGGGTCCCAGAGCTCATTGATGCCCTCGTCCTCGTCCTCGTCGTCAAGGTCGTCTTCGAGCTCGTCGTCCTCGAGCTTGCCGAGCGCCTCACCTTGCGCCTCGAGCACCTCCAGCTCCGCCTTCATCGCGCGCAGCTCGCTTGGCGCCGGCGCCGCAGTTGGCGCCGACGCCCTGGCCGGCGGCAGGACCTGCGCCGCGCTCCCACCGCCCAAGACGTTGCTCAAGACGCCCATCGCATAGCCAAAGGTGCCTTGATTCGCTGCCCTGGCCTGCGTCACGTTGACCAGGCAGCCGCGTGCAAACGGCTCGAGCTGCTGGTCGTTCAGCTGGAGGATCGCCTGCAGTCGCTCGAGCCCACCCGCCTGCTGCAGCTGCTCAACGTACGCGATCTCGGTGCACAGGATCTGCACGGCGCTCAGTGCGCTAACGAGCGTCGTTTGCTCTTCAGAGAAGATGTGCGGCAGCAGCAGACCGAAGGCGCCCGCCGTCTTGAGCAGCACCTTTGTCTTCTCAGCGTTAGGGTCGACTGCAACGGATGCGAGATTGCCCACGAGCGCGATCGCCATCTGGTGGGTCGACGGCACATGGCTACCGAGAAGCCCGGCGATGAGCTGCACGCCGCCTGCGGCGCGCAGGTACTCGCACAGTGCGATCGCCTCCTGGTCGGAGCTCTCGCTCACGAGCTGCGTAAGCTGGCGTAGCGCTGCGGCCTGGTCCTCCTCGAAGACGAATGCTCGAGTGCTGCTGCTCTCGCGAAGCGCTGTGAGCAGCGCAGGCAGCAGCGTTGCCGTGCTTGGCGAGCACTGATGCAGCGCCGCAAGCGCCTCCTCCTCCATGCGCGAGCGGCTGCCGCCGCTGCCAGGCCGGCTGGTGGAGCCGCTGCCAGGCCGGCTGGGCATCACACGCGCAGGTGGCGAGGGCGGTGGTGACAGTACAGGGGGGAGCCCGAGCAACGTCGACGGAACGGGCGGTGGCTGGGCGTTTGCTCGTGTCGGTGGCGCAAAAGAGGCCGGCAGCGTGAATGACTCGAGACCATCCTCGGAGACGACCATCAAGGACGGCTGCTGATGTGATGCCGCTGGACCCGCTGCTGTCGCCGCCGCCTCACCTGGAGCGGCCAAGATGGTCTCTTCAGACGTCGAGGGCAGCACGCCTGGCGCGGTGGAGGGCCGCATGTAGCCGCTGAGGGAGAGAGCGCCTATCGTGTTCGCAATGCCTGAGGCGAGCAGCTGCGACAGCGGCGTGCGCGAGGAGAGCCGCTCACTGTTACGCTCACCGCCGCCCACCCAGCGGACTCTCTCCTGGGGGATCTGCGACTGCCCGAGCACGTTTCCTTGGCTTAGAGGGCGCTCCGCAGCACGGCGAACGTCACCCGTGGCGCGGTTGATGTCCCCCGTGAGAGCGCGCACAGGACGCAGCGCCGAGGCTGTGGGGCGCGTCGAGCCGGGCCGTCGGCGCAAGCGCTCCTCGGCCACCATCCCGGCCGCCAGCTCACCCTTTGAGTCCGCCGTGCCCGGCCGTGCGCCACCCATCTCGTTGGCTTCGGGGGCCAGTCCACGGCCGCGCGCCGGCAGCCGACTCGCAATCTCCGGCGAGCTCTCGAAAGAGAAGGCGGCGCGTACTCCGGAGGAGATGTCAAAGCGGCGAGGCCGGCGGATACGCGCCTCCGCAACCATGCCCGATACAGCGCCAGTGCTTGCCAGCGCTGTGGTCGTCGGCAGGCTGCCGCCGATCTCCGAGACCATCCCGAGGCTGCCTGAGGTTGTCGGGCGCGAGGGGAACTGCCCAGCCGTCGTGAACGTATCATACATCTGCGGGAGGTCATCTTGTGACGCCCGTCTGCTGCTTTGCTCGGGGAATCCGCTCACATCCGTCGCCGTGTAGTCCATCTGTCCATTGGAGCCCACCGAGGCAGCGCAGGATGCAAACGAGTCGGCCGATTTCCGCCGCCCGCTGCTGTTACACACGGCCGGTGCGGGCGCCACGAGCGCCTCGAGCGATGGGTCGTTGACGGCGGCGTGAGAGCGCTGCCGCAACTCTGCACGGCGCAGCGCGGCGGCGGCATTCCTTGCGGCGTGTGGCGTCTCTTCCACAGCGGTGCTCGGACGAGAGGCGCCGAGGGTGAATGAGATGCCCGTAGCGGTGAGGGCCGTCTGCGGGCGCGTGCTGCCGCCGTCTGGCTCTGCGGCTAAATCAGACAGTGTCACCACGCCCCGAGATACCGACGATCCCCATCCCAACTGTCCAGGGCTTTCCCCGACGGACGACGTGCCGAGCGCGTTCAAGGTGCGAAGCCGCACAGCCGCCATCTGCGCGATACGCGGCTCAGGCGGACCCACGCGCAGGCGGAGGGGTTGGCCGTTGGCCGATGCAAATGTGAAGCCCCCGCTGGGCCCGGCACGCATGATGACCATGAACTCGGCTAAAGTGACCTTGCCGTCCTTGTCAATGTCTGCCGCCGTCATCATTTCGTCGATGGTCTTGTCGTCGAGGCCATTCTCGTACGTGCTCAGGATGTACCCCTTCATCTCGTCGGCGTCGATTTTGCCGCTCTTGTCTATGTCGATCTTGGCAAAGGCCGCCTCCAGCCCCGCATCCGACTTGTCGATGCCTTCGCCGAAGTGGACGGACGTCTTGTGCTTGGCGGACACTGGCCGGCCAGACAGCCGCTCCTGAGCAAGGAAGACGCGCGGATTCGCTGGGCTTCCGGGGGACGTGAGCGGCGGCTTCGGGCTCGTCGGACTGCTCGGCAGCGTTTTCTTGGCAGCGGCCTGCTCCTCCTCCTTTGCCTTCTCGACCGCTGCCTTCTCAGCTGCCGCCTTCTCAGCCTCTGCTTCCTGTTCTGCTGCCTTGTCTGTGGATCTGGCGTGGGCGCCCGCCTGACTCGCCCACAGCTGACCGCCTTGCTTCGCAGCGACGATCGCGCGGATCCGTCGTGCTTCCTCAGCCTTCGCCTCCGCTTGCGCCGCTGCCTTGGCTGCACGCCGCTCTGCCGCCGCGGCCAATGCCGCCTGGACCGCCTCGTTCTCGGCCGCCTTGGCCTCAGCCCGACGAGCGATGCGCTGCTCGTCGCGCTCTCGCATCTCTTCAAGCACCGCCTTCTCATCCTTCTCCTTCCAATTAATCTTCTCCTCCGCAGCCGCCTTCTCGGCCGCTGCCTTCTCAGCCGCCGCCGCTGCTGCCGCCTCCGCTGCTGCCGCCTCCACGGCCGCTGCCTCCTCGGCCACTGCCGCTGCTGCCTCAAGATCGTCAGCTGTGTCGCCCCTTACGGCCACCTCGATCTCGATGGCCTTCTCGGCCGCCTCGACCAGCGCCTTCTCCTCGTTGGCCGCCGCAACTGCCGCCGCCTTCTCGGCCACCTCGGCCGCGAGCGCCTGATGTCGCAGCGCTGCCTCGGCAGCCGCACGTGCTGCCTCGACTGAGGCAGCCTCGGCGGCCTCGGCGGCCTCGGTCGCCACCTTGGCTGCTTGCTCCTCCTCGGCAGCGGCACGCGCATCTGCAACCCGTCGCCCACCGGCCTTCATCATATTGGAGATGGACATCGTCTTCGCCGAGGCGGCGAATCGAAGTCGTGCGGCGGCGGACGCTTTTTCCCGCACGGCGGCGGCGGCCAAGACCGCCTCAGCGGCCGCCGCTGCCGCCGCTGCCGCCCCTGCGGCCATCGCCTCGGCCTCGGCTGCGGCTGCTTCTTCGGCTGCTTTCGCCATCTCGGCCGCCTCGCGCGCATCGGCCGCGGCCTGGCCCTTCTTCTTTAGCATGTTGCCGATCATCCCCGCCCGGCTGACCAGACTGACCTTGGCACGTCCGGCCGCCGCCATCTTGCGCCGCGCCGCCTCCGCCGCGGCTGCCTGCTGCACAGCACTGTGCTCGGCGGCAGCGGCCGCCTCGGCGGCCTGCCGAGCTTCCCGCGCCGCATCCGCCTTGGACTGCAGCAGCTTCATCACCGACACTGAATTGGTAGCCGTTCCAAACCTGCGAATGGCCACCTCAGCCGCCTCTTCCGCGGCCACCGCGACCTCAAGCAACGCCCGAGCCTCGGCAGCCGCGGCATCAACCGCAGCCGCAGCCTCGGTTGCCTGAGCCTCCGCGGACGCCTCTGCCTCTGACTTCAGGAGCCTCGCCACCGAGCTGGCGCGCATCGTGGACGAGAGCTTTGCCTTGGCAGACTTGGCCGCCTCCACTCGGCGCGCCGTCTCTGCTTCGGCCGCCTCGGCCGCCGCGATCGTCTCAGCCTCGCTGGCCGCCTCTGCTACCGCGCGTAGCTCAGCGGCAGTGTCGGCCTTGGTCTGCAAGAACTTCATCACGGTCACCGACTGGACGCCAGCGCCGAGCTTCGATTTTGCTGAGGCGAGCGCCGCCTCCGCCGCCGCGGCAGCCTCTGCGGCGGTGCGGGCCTCCTCTGCTGCCGCCTCAGCTGCAGCAAGGGCCGCCTCCGCGCGCCGCTCGATGGCATCATCCGCATTCTCCTCGAACATGTTGGCGATGGAAGCCGACCTGCCAACTGCCTTGATCGATGAGCCGAGCTTGGCGCGTGCTAAGGCGCGTGCCGCCTCTTGGCGACGGACCCTCTCGGTTTCCGCCGCCTCCTCTGCAGCCGCGGCTTCAGCCTCCGCCTCCGCCTCCGCGGCCTCCCGAGCCGCCGCCTCCGCGGCTACGCGCGCTGCCGCCGCGGCGTCGGCCTTCTCTTGCAACATTTTCATCACCGAGACGCTTTGACCGACGGCACCCACCTTGAGCTTCGCTGATGCCAAAGCTTGCTCCGCCTGCTCGGCCGCGGCCACTGCCTCTGCCGCCTCAGCTGCCGCTGCCTGTGCAGCAAACAGCGCGGCCTCGGCGCGTAGCTCGACGGCCTCATCTACATTCTCCTCGAGTATACTGGCGATCCAGTTCGACCTGCCAACTGTCTTGATCGAGGAGCCGAGCTTGGTGCGTGCCGCTTCTTGGCGACGGACCTTCTCGGCTTCCGCCGCCTCCTCTGCAGCCGCGGCGCGAGCGGCAGCTGCAGCTTCCTCCTTTCGCTTCGCCTCGGCTTCCCTCTCCGCCTGCTCAGCCCGCGCAACCGCCGCGGCATCCGACTTGACTTTGACCATCCGTAGGAGAGAGATGGAGCTGGTCGCTGCGCCAATCTTGGACTTTGCAGAGGCGAGGGCCGTTTCGGCCGCGGCGGCCACCTCTGCGGCGATCCGTGCCGCCTCGGCAGCAGCCGCCGCCTCAGCCTCGCGTACGCTCAAAGTCTCCTCAGCGTTGGCCTTGAGCTTTGCGCCAAAGGCCTTGACCTTGGTGGCCACCCCGAGCTGCAGCACGCCGGCTGCAGCCGACGCAGCCCGACGTTCCTCCGCCGCCGCGGCCGCTGCAGCGGCCGCCTCAGAGGCTGCGAGCTCTTCGGCGACACGTCGCGCCTGAGCTTCGGCCGCCTCCTCGGCCTTGGACTTGAGCTGGCTACCAAAGGACTTGAGCTGGGTGAAGGCCCCGAGCTGCCGCCGCCCGGCAGCGGCCGACTCAGCGATCCGCGCCGCCTCCTCAGCAGCGGCCTTCTCCTCAAGCGCAGCGATCGCCTCGGCAACGGCCCTTGCCTCGGCCGCAGCCTGGCCCTTGATCTGGAGAGCGTACGCAAACGTTCCGACCTTGACACCTACGCCGAGCTTAGCGCGCCCGGCCGAAGCCGCGGCCGCCCGTTTCCGTGCGAGCTCCGCTTGCGCCGTTGCCAAGGCCAAGGCCGCCGCCTCCGCTACAGCGCGGGCCTCGGCGGCCTCGAGGGCTTTCGACTGGAGATGAGTCGAGATGGCTGCTGTCTTGGTACGAGCCTTGAGCTTGGCGCGGGCCGCCGCGCCAGCTGCCTCCCTGTGGCGCTCAAGCGCTGCCTCAGCGACGGCCGCTTTCTTGTCTGCCTCCTGCCTTGCTCGCTCCACGGCCAGCCGCTTCTCTGTCGCGACGCTCGCCTGCGCCTGTAGCAGATTCGCAATTGCTGCCGACTGCATGACCGCACCGAAGCGCCTGCGTGCGGCCGACGCGGCCTCATTCGCCGCGGCTTCGGCTGTGTCGGCTTCTTGCGCGGCCGCCTCCTGGGCCACCTCCGCCTCCAAGGCGGCTTCGGTCGCCGCGTTCGCCTCGGCTTCAGACGCCACGGCCGCCGCCTCGGCAGCCGCGAGCTCCTCGGCAGCCTTGCGCTCATTCTCGGCCTGCTCGTTCGCGGCCGCCCTCTCTAGTGCGAGAGCCGCCGCCTCAGCCGCCGCCGCCGCCGCAGCTGCCGTAGCGAGCGCAGCCTCCGCAGCCAAAAGATCGGCATCGGGCTCGGGCTTCGGCTCAGGCTCGGGCCGTGACGCGTGCTGCGTCGCCAGAGCCGTCGTTCGGGCTGTCGCCGTCGTCGTTTGGGACGGCACCGCCGACTTAAGAGTCTTCTTTGAGGGGAAGCGAAGGCGCTCTTGGATTCCCCCAGGGGGCGGGGGAGCCGCCTCAGCGGATGGGGCGGGCGTCGGTTGCACTCGGTTGCGCAGCGCGAGGACCGTCCCCAATTTGGCAATCGGCCCACGCGGCCGCAGTCGCTCCTGAATGCCCTCGAGCGGTGGCAGTGGCGGGGCTGATGGTGGCTTGGGAAGAGGCTCTCCGAAACGGCCGCCATCGGCAAAGATGGGCCACCAGCCGATGATGCCCTTGGCTGGGTGGCGTGTGACGGCGGCGAGCTTCCAGGCGAGCAGGAGCGTGAGGATGTCGAGCAGCAGGATCCACACGACGCTCTCGAACACCGGGTTCGAGTCCATGCCGAGCACGGTGAGTGCAAAGGAGGAGGCGACAAAGGGTGGCGCGCTCGGCGGGGCAGCCGGAATGGCCGCGCTCGACCAGATGGCCGCGTACTCCGTGGGCGCCGTCGGGAAACGGTCGACAGCGCAGCGTACGACAGCCGAGGGGCCATTCTCCGAGCTGGCCGCGTGGAGGGTGTGTATTCCATGGTCGCTCCATCGAACGAGACTCGCATCCCAGAAATGACAGCGCGCCTCAAGCTCGCACCCATGGCCACCAAAGCCGGCGGAGCAGATGCAACGGCCATTCCGACAGACGCCGCGCCCGTCGGCGCGGGCGCAAAAGTTGTTCTCGGAGCAGTCGCCACGGCCGTAGATAGGATGGCAGAAGAGCGGCGGGAGCGAAGGTGGGTTCGGACGGTTTGGCGGCGGCGGCGACCTCGGGGGCGGTGGGCTCAAGGGAGGCGGCCGCTTTGGCGAGGGCGACATGGGGGGCGGCACCATTGGAGGCGGTGGCGGGTGCGTAGGTCCAGCTGGCGGTAGGCTTGGTGGATGCATGGGCAGCGGCGGAGGGCTCGGCGGCGGCGGATCGTAGCCGCCAGCGGGCGCGGGCGGCAGCGGCGGCGGCCTTCTTGGCGGTGATCTCGGCAGAGGCGGCGGCCGCTTTGGATAGGGAGGTGAAGTGGGCGGAGCCCTGAGCGGCGGCGGCATAGGCGGCATCGGCGGCGGGGGCGGGGGTGGTAGCGGCGGCGTGATCACCAGTGGAGGGTCGACTGTAATCTGACTGCTCGAGAGGCCAAGCGCCGCCCCGGCGCGGGCAGCGATCGAATCCTGCGCCATGCTACCATCGAGCAGGGGAGAGGACGCGGAGACGTGTCCAAGCACCGTTGCCTCCACCCTCGCCGCAGTCGCCTCGACCGTCCGGATGGACTGCATATCGTACGAATTCTGCCCGACAGCCACCGCCAGGGCGCCCAAGTCGAGAGGGATGCCGCCGAGCGAATCCGCCGCCTGCAGGTCCGTGGTCACTCGAAAGCTGGCGGCGCCCCACTGCAGCTGGCGGCGCCCGAATTCGCCTGGCATTGCTGGTGGCGAGGGGTTGGTGAACGGAGCCACGCTGCACGTGCTACGTCCGGCATTGACGCACACTTGGTTGTTGAGAGCCACCACCATCTGCGCCGTTGACACGGAGACGCCGGACAGGTCATAGCGAGTGGTGAGTGCGATCGACACAGAGTTGTCCTGGCTGGCGCCGGAGGCTGCGGCGATGGCGTTTGCGAGTGTTGACGAGACTTGACTCGCAGTCCGAGACTGCATTGCGTTGGGATCAAAGTTGACGACGTACGTGAGGATGAAGGTCTCTGGCGGATATGGTGGCGGTGGGCTGGGAGGAGGTGGCGACGGAGGAGGTGGCGATGGGGGGGGAGGAGATGGAGGCGGGGAGGGTGGTGGAGGCGTGGGTGGGGGAGGCGACGGCGGTGGCTCTGGCGGCGGCGATGGAGGCGGCGGCGATGGGGGCGGCGGTGAGGGAGGAGGTGGGGGTGGAGGTGGTGAGGGTGGTGGCGGCGGGGGGGGTGGGGGGGGCGGCGGGCGGGGGGGCGGAGGTCGGAGCGGCGGTCAGAGGCGCAACAGTGGGAGGGCGGGTGCTGGTGGCGGAGTTGGGGGGGGGGGGGGGGGGGGGGGGG
>PJAB01001780.1:0-12253 GCA_002887195.1 Chrysochromulina parva | reverse complement strand
CATGATGACCTCTGATGACTCCCTTGATTGCCTCCCTCATCAACAGCCCATCCAGCGCTTCGAAGAGGAGGTTCTTTCCCATGATGACCTCTGATGACTCCCTTGATTGCCTCCCTCATCAACAGCCCATCCAGCGCTTCGAGGAGGAGGTGCTTTCCCTCTCGAGCTGCTTCATGACCTCCGATGGCCTCTTGAGTGCCTTTGACGACCTCCTGATTGCCTCCTTCTTCAGGTGCTTTCCCTCTCGAGCTCTCTCGGGCCCGCCCTTGCCGCTGCCGCCCACCACGGCGCCCTGCCGACAGGGCTGAGCTTCCTCATGGAGGGGGGCACACGCGAGGGTAGCCTGATGCGCCAGCCCGAGCGCTTGCCCTCTTGGGCCACCTCGGGCGCGATGGGCGCCGTCTCCGCTCAATACGACGCCGCATCGCAGCTGGCCGCCGCTGCGGCGCGCCTCTCGACGTGCGCCGCACACTTGTCCGGGCTCGCGGCCAAGGCGGCGATGGTCCCAATACATTCCACCTACGCACAGCTCTCAGATGAGATTCGTCGGTACGAGGCACGGTGCAATGCCCACCTGGCCAAGCATGCAAGTGCTCACCACGGCGCCTCGCCCTTCCCCACAGGTACGAGGCAAGGTGCAATGCCCACCTGGCCAAGCATGCACCGGTGCACTCGGCCGCCATCAGCAAGGTATGACCTCTGATGATCACTGATGACCTCGGATGACCTCTTATGGCCGCCATCAGCAAGGCACGACCGCTGATGACCGCTGATGACCGCTGATGACCGCCATCAGCAAGGCACGACGCCCCCCGTGCTCACCACGACGCTCCGCGCTCACTCTCCCGTGGCATGCGTGTGCTCACCACGGCGCTCCGCGCTCACTCTCCCGTGGCATGCATGTGCTCACCACGACGCTCCGCGTCTCCCCACAGGTGCGCTCCGTGGTGACTCTCCTGTGGCCACGGGCGCAAGTGAAGCCCTTCGGATCCTTTGCCACGGGCCTGATGCGGCCGGGCTCGGACATCGATCTGGTCGTCACGCTGCCGCCGGTGCGCACGACCACCTCGATGCCGGAGGCGCCAGGTACGCTCGGATGACCTCTGATGAACTCTGATGGCCTCTGATGACCTCTGATGACCTCGGATGATCTCTGATGATCTCTGATGACCTTTGACGACCTCGGATGACCTCGGATGACCTCGGATGGCCTCTGATGACCTCTGATGACCTCGGATGATCTCTGATGATCTCTGATGACCTTTGACGACCTTTGACGACCTCGGATGACCTCGGATGACCTCGGATGACCTCGGATGACCTCGGATGACCTCGGATGATCTCGGATGATCTCGGATGACCTCGGATGACCTCGGATGACCTCGGATGACCTCGGATGATCTCTGATGATCTCTGATGACCACCGTGATACCGGAGGCGCCAGGTGCGCTCGCTCCATTCACAACGCTCTGACCGAGGAGACCTCGCATGCAAGTGCTCACCACGGCGCCCTCGCTTGTCCACAGGTACGCTCGAGGGTCGCAACGCTCTGCCCGAGGAGACCTCGCATGCGAGTGCTCACCACGGCGCCCCCTCTTGTCCACAGGTACGCTCGAGGGTCGCAACGCTCTGCCCGAGGAGACCTGGCAGGCATCGCTCGCTCGTTGCCTGGTCAACCAGTCATGGATCGTGCCCGAGTCGGTGCGCACGATCGGCGCGGTCGCGAGTGCTCCAGCATGCAAGTGCTCACCACGGCGCCTCGCCCTTCCCCACAGGTGCGCACGATCGACGCGGTCGTACCCATCGTCACCTTTGCCACGCGCTTTGTCGTCGCGGGCGCTTCACCGAAGCAGGTGCGTCACGCGGAGCTCTGATGACGTCTGATGACGTCTGATGACCCATGATTACCTCCATCATCAGCAAATCCCATTGCGGCTCGACGTGTCCTTTGAGGGCGAAGCTCACAATGGACTCGCCGCCAACGTCTTCGTCTCGCGCACTCTCGCCGAGCACCCCGAGGTCAAACCTCTCACACTCGTACTCAAGCAGGTGCATGCTGATGATGACCTCTGATTGCCTCCCACATCACCCCGAGGTCAAACCTTTCACACTCGTACTCAAGCAGGTGCATGCTGATGATGACCTCTGATTGCCTCCCTCATCACCCCGAGGTCAAACCTCTCACACTCGTACTCAAGCAGGTGCATGCTGATGATGATCATCATCAGTTCGTTGCGGAGCATTCGCTCGATCAATAAAGCCGCCTATGATGACCTATGATGACCTATGATGACCTCGGAAGGCCTCTGATGACCTCTAATGACCTCTGATTGCCTCCCTCATATCAGTTCTTAGCGGAGCGTTCGCTCGACAAGCCGTACCTGGGCGGCCTCTCTTCATACGGGCTGCTACTCCTTATCGTACGCCTCCTGCTGCTGATGACCACTGATGACCACTGATTCTCCTCATACGGGCTGCTGCTCTTCATCGTACGCCTCCTGCTGCTGATGACCACTGATGACCACTGATGACCACTGATGACCACTGATGACCACTGATGACCACTGATGACCACTGATGACTGCTGATGACCACTGACGACCACTGATGACCACTGATGACCACTGATGACCACTGATGACTACTGATGACCACTGATGACTGCTGATGACCACTGATGACCACTGATGACCACTGATGACTGCTGATGACCACTGATGACTACTGATGACCACTGATGACTGCTGATGACCACTGATGACCACTGATGACTACTGATGACTACTGATGACCACTGATGACTACTGCTGCTCCTCATCGTACGCTTCCTCCACTGGGCGACCTCGAGCGCGCCCACGGCGGCGCCCTCCTGCAGTGGGAGGCGCTCGACCTCGCATGCGAGTGCTCACCACGGCGCCCTCTCTTGTCCACAGGTACGCTTCCTGCAGTGGGAGGCGCTCGACCTCGAGCGCGCCCACGGCGGCGCCTTCACAGCGTCCAACCGGATGGGAGCGCGCGTCGTCGTGGGCGCGGGCGCGGGCGCGGGCGTGAGCGGCCCAAGCCCAAGCCCAAGCGCAGTCAAGAGCAGGCATGATGACATCGAGCGTTGCCTGGGAGCGCGCCTGGTGCGCCTCCTCGACTTTTATGGACGCGCCTTTGATCCGCGTAACATGGGCGTCTCTGTGTGCCGCAATCGCGGCGAGGGCGAGTTTCTGATGCGCGACCACTCGTCGAGAGTGCGTGTGGACCTGTCGCAGCCTTCAGTGGCACTCTCGCAGGTGCACCTCGCGGAGCTCTGATGACATCTTATGATCACTGATGACTCATGATGGCCTCCTTCATCAGGTGCACCTCGCGGAGCTCTGATGACCTCTGATAATCACTGATGACTTATATGATGGCCTCCTTCATCAGGTGCACCTCGCGGAGCACCTCGCGGAAGCGGAGCTGCCGCAACGTGGTTGGGCTGCTGCGTCGCTGCCGGCGCCGGATGAGCAAGAGCTCGAGCGGCAGGGCAGCCCGCCTGCACAGCAGCAGGAGCAGCTGCAATGGCAGCAGCAGCAGCAGCGGCAGCAGCAGCGGCAGCAGCCACGTGCCACCGCCGGCATGGCCGCCTTTCCACACAGCTGCCGGCCGCGTCCCGCCTCTGAGGCAGGTGACTGGTGCCCACTGATGGCCCTCTGAGTGCCATATGAGTGCCATATAATTGCCCTTTGATTGCCCTTTGATTGCCCTCTGATGGCCCTCTGATGGCCCTCTGATTGCCCTCTGATTGCCCTCTGACTGCCGAGGCAGGTGACTGGTGCCCACCTCTCGACCCAAGCTCGCCCAGCCTTGGGCTCGAGCAACGTCCGTTGCCCTCGGCCCTCGGCGCCCGAGACGGCGCCCAAGCCGCGACGAGCTCCTTCACGGCAAGCGTAGGCGCGCGCGGGCAGGGCTTCGACTGGCCGCTGCACCGGCCGCGCCGTACCACGTCAACTGTGGCGGCCCATAGGTGGCGGCAGGAGCATGGCGGAGGCGCGACTCCACCCGAGTGGCCCGCGGAGAGCCAGCCACCCGCAACTCGCTTCTGGTTCGACCCGCTGTACATCGAGGACCCCCTGCGCACGAGCAACAACGTCGGGCGCAACTGCTTCCGCATCTCGGCGATCCAGATCGAATTCCAAAAGGCGCACCAGCTGTGCACCATCCACCCAGGCGCCACGGTGACCCATGGGGACTTCCCCATCCTCGGCCGTCTGTGCAAGCTCTTGCCCTGACGGAGTGATGTCCTCGTGGCGCAAAGGCTCGGCGATAGCGCCGTACAGTGCCGTGGTAGCAACGGCCAATGATACGATATCCGATCGTGTGTCGGTAATAATCTTTTTCACGGCGTCACCGACAACGATTGTGTAGCGTGTATTTTGTAGAGTACGGTATCCATCAGCAAAATAGCACTCCTGTCTGAGAATCGTGCACATGAATCAACACGTCCGGAGTCACCACGGTACACTCGCGGCCGCAGGCTCATCACCGCTCATGGCTCATCGGCCATCGCACGGTCCGGTCACCGCCGAGCTTTACCTTCACGTCAACCAGTAACGGACATCTTTCATCCTGTGAGCTGCATATCAAAATTGCGATCTGCGTCCCGAACACCTCGTTGATGGTTCTGATGATGAATGTGACCGTATGCTCCTAGTAGCGGTCAGGGGGCTGCATGGCCGCCCGAAGCAATCGCATGAGTGCGTCTGAAATTGGCAAACTCAGCCAGGATCTCATCGCCCAAGTTCTTGTTCTCAAGCAGGCGCAGAAACAGTGCCCCGTCGGAGCACTTCACCTTTGAGAGCTCCTCGTCAGTTGGCAACGCCTTGACCATACTCAGCCTGCAAATCGCCTCCATGAATCCAGGTGTTTCTCTTTGGTTTCGCCCTTCGGCGTGTACGCGCGTCGATCACGGCCATGCGGCTCATTACGAAGCACAGCCGAATGTCCCGCTCGGAAACGTCGACTTAACGTCGACTCCGAGGAAGCCATTGATGAACTCGCATTGATGAATTCGCATCACTTTCTGAGACTGAGCAAGCTCATGTTCGCAATCGCTTGCGTGCTTGCATATCCTCCCGAGGCCACAGCGAGCCCTCGAACTTGCACAGCATGTCATTCACGGCCGGCGCGACTCTACCGCAGCTTTAGGTGCCGCTTTGTTGGGTGTCGCCTTGCCCCCTAACCACATGCTGACTGGCTGCAGGAAGGAACGGCCACTTCATATATCGATCGGGCGTTTGGATCAGCTTGAGAGAGTAGACGATGCCATTGAAGCCCTCACGCAGCACGTCGTCCGTCGGCCAGCGCTCCAGCCCAGCCATGAAGAACTCGGACGCTGGAAGCAGCTGTGTGTCGAAGTTGCGCCCCGTCACGAAGCGATGTGCCATCGGCGAGCTTGCATTTCTTTCGGCAGGCACCGGTAGCTGGAGCAGCGCGGCGGTGCGCTCGAGCAAGGCCTTGCGGTGGGTTGGACTCACGCGCACACGCTGCTGCTGCTCATCGTCCTCTTGCCGCTCGCCAGTTGTCATGGTGTGTGCAGAGGGTGGCCACGATAATGACGACGATGATGACGATGACGATGCCGTTGGCATGGCACGCGGTGAAACCTTGGAAGCCGACGCCTTCGGAGGCGGCAGTGGAGGCAGCAGCGTGACTGGCTCGTCCAGCCATTCGGATGTCCACTCTGGCGACATCGGCCGTTGAATATCCGCCCCTCGTGTGCGAGCTGTTCGCAATGGTCGAGGAGAGGCTGATGACGGCGGCGACACTAGCGCCGGCGGTACCGCTGCCGCCGGTCGAGGCGACCTGTAGCGCAGGGCTGTTGCAACAGCATCGAGTTCTGTTGCACTCATAGCGGCACTCAGTTGTTCGTCCAAGAGCGAGCTGAAATCCACGCGAGGTGACGGAGAGGCTTGTGCGAGCACTAAATTGCCATCGCCCTCGAATGTGGTGTGTGTGCTGCTGTTACTGGTATTCTTGGCAAGCTTCTTGGGTGGCGAATCCGGCCCTCGTGGCGACCTAATCTTCATGGGTGGTAATGCAGGCTCTCGTGGCGCACTAGAGAACGATGTCTTGCGATGAAATGATTGAGCACCGCCGGTGCCGATGCTCATGTTTTTCTCGTGCTGGTCTCACTAGTGTCGCATGGACCAAGAAGTTCGGTTCCTAAAGTGCAAAGAGAGATACGGGTATCGCGCGCCTCGCCGCTTTGCGAAGAACCTTTTTTGGATCAAGTTGAAGTTCAACCCCCTTTTCTCACACGCAGTGAGATCTGAGCGCGCTTGGCCTGATGTCACGAGAAGTCGTTGGCGCTGCTAACCTATTGCTCTTCCTGCACAATGCGCCAACGACCTTCCTAAATAAGTGTGGTCAACCGCACGAAAAACCACGTTTCTACATGCGGTCCCTCATGAATGGGCTCGCGCGTGTTGACGCTATGGCCCTTTGCGATGAGCATCTCCGCGACGATCAAGCTGTCTCCCGAGCAGCCCATTCAGCCATTATGCACGCGCCATATATGCATTTGCCATGCATGAAGAATCACGCGCGCCGCTTCGCGAATGGCCTGAACATCCTTATCGATAGCAAGCTCCTCGTCAGCGAGACTGGAGGGGACTGCTGGCTGGGCGGCGTCTTCCTCTGCAGGCTCCTGGAGGCCAACCGCGGCTGGGTAGAAGGCAAGCGGGTCGTGGAACTGGGCGCAGGCACCGGCTTCCTATCCATGGCCGTGCACTTGCTGGGCTCGGCTGAGTGCGTCTGCACGGACCGCGGCAACATGCTGGAGCTCATGCGCAAGAACTTCAAGGAGAACCGCAAATTGCTCCAGGGTCAGTCCGGGAGTATCATCCGATGTGAGTGCGATTGGGACGCCGTCAGGGAGCGTGGAATACTGCCCCGTGAGCTCGCACCACAGATGGAGAGACCAGGATTTGATCTGGTCCTTGCATCCGATGTCATCTACGAGGACGTCGAGCGCGCGGATGCGTTGGTGGCAGTCTTATGCGCGCTCTGCACGCCGCGCACGATTGTGCTGCTTTGCCAGTCCTGTCGGAATGCGAGGCTCGAGGCTCATCTGTTTGAGGCTACGAAACGCGCGGGCTTCAGAGTGACCGAAATCTCGCAGAATGCGAACTGCTCGCCCGACCGTGAGGCCATAGCAGCATGCGACATTGGCATCTGGAGGCTCGAGCCACCGCAACAGCCGGCGACGTTGCAGTCGTCGAGTGACGTCATGTAAGACGAGCTCGTCAGTGAGCGAGCTTCAGTCGAGTTTTAGTGCGCCTCACACCGTACACTTGATGTGCCGACGGTCGAGCCGTTTTCGTCCGTTACGGACTGCGGTTTTGGGGAACGAGCAAGGAGTTCACCCCGTCCGTCCGGCTCTCTGCCCGTGCTCGCCCCAGTGCACAAACTTAAGCTTTCGAGGTAACCGGTGAGACAAAAGACATAATATCTTCCACGGTTCCACGCTCATGCACGGAGCTGGTGGCTCCCACCGCGCCCCCGATGTCTGTATCTGTGCGTCCCGTGTGCCCCGTGTGTGTCCCGGCTCTGGGGGGAGCCGGGACACGTCTTTTTCCGAAAGTAGAAAGCCCCCCCTTTCTCTTTTTATCGAAAGTAGCGACCCGACGTTACGGAGACGAGTGTTGACACTGCGAAGGCCTGCCGCACGAGAGCGCGAGCGCGAGCGCGCGGCGGCGGCGCCTACACCAGTGAAGGTTCCGAGCCTTTCGCGCATGGGCAGCCTCGCGGGCGCCGCCACGATTGCGTCGGTTAAAGGGCTTTCGCGAGGGCTCACACCAAACCTGTCGCTCGAAAGTCTACATGAGACGTATGAAGGCTCTAACCTGAGCCGCCCATCCGCACCCGTTCATGGCAAGCCTGTCTTCGACAACCGGCAGGTGCACCTCGAGCGGGTCTGGCAGTCGCTCGAGCGCGATTTGGAGCGAGCAAAGCGCGCCCATCGGCGCAGCGGTGCACTTCAGCAGTCGCTCAGGATCGGAGAGCCTTTTCCGATCCACCGCGTACGCGAGGAGGCACATCGGCGGCGCGTGCGGAGCGCCAACGACGCGGCGCGGTACGCGCATCCCGGTCTCGCAGCTGATGCGCTGATAATGCCCTCGCCCGGGCCGATGCCCGAGCCGAACCACCTGCTCGCGATGCGGCAGCAGCGGCGCAACGCGCACGAGCATCGCATGGCCGAGGAGCACATCTCCTTTTTGCCCACCCTGCCGGAGGCGGCAGAGCTCGCGAAGCGGACTTGGGCCGCGCCCGCCTTCCGCCAATTTCCTCCGAGAGGGTCCGCTACCTCCTTGGCCGAAGAGGCCGCAGCGGCCATCGAGACAGTGCACTCGATCGCCGGAGTTTCGCAGGGAGATGCGCTGGAGATGGTGACTGCCTGGAAGGGACCGACAGCCGAGAAAAAGGCCGCTCGCTTCCTGCGCAAACGGTCGTCGCAACTAGTGCATGACCGCTCAAGCATGTTCCGCCCATACGACCCCCGCGAGGACGAGGACGCCTACCTCTATTTGCCAGACTGGGACGGCTCACCAGCTGTGCGTGAAGAGCTTCGTCCCAGCACGAGCCCTAGTCATTTCCCCTTCGGTTCTCGGCTCGCGCCCGCACATGCGGAGTCGCCCCCGAGGGGCTCCACCTCTCAAGGGCAGCGAGCGAAGGACGCCTTGTAGGCCCCAGGCGCCGCGTGCACCCTCAGAAAGGAGCGGAGAGATCAGTGGGGAGATGCGTGCGCCTCAAAAATGGCATGGTCAGATGGGCGGTGTGCACCTCTCACGTGGCGCGTGTGGCACCTCAGAGAGTCATGTGCTGCGCTGGGCGCGTGCGTTCGATCCCTATGTTCTGTATTACATGTACAGCCGCCAGTGCACACAAGAGAAACTCTTCAGTCGAGTGACAGTAATTCGACGGTCTCCACCAGTCCTCACTCAGCGTCCAGCACCCCGCCGCGCGCCGCCCCAACATTGCTTTTTGCTACCTCGCTGCGCTCCACTCACAGTCTGTCAGTCTCACTCGGCTCGCCGCCGTCAAGCTGAGGCCCCTAACGCCCCGGCACGCGGATTCCGACTCCAGGCTGGGGAAGAAGCCTCTATGACGGCGCTCTCATCGGCCCATCTTGCCGTTCTGATAGTCCATGCGCGCTTGCATGATCTCGGAGCGCGAGTTCATCACAAAGGGCCCCTCGGCCGCGATGGGCTCATCGAGTGGCATGCCGCCGAGCAGCAGGACTTGGGTCTCAGGCTGCTTGGCAGTGAGGCGAATGGCCGTGCCCTCGCGGGTCAACAGTGCGACGCCCTGAGGGCCCACCGTCTGCTCGTCCGCAGCGCCGCCCAGCGCGATCATGCCTTTTCTGACGAAAATGATCGTGGTGTGACCTTCTGGGACATGCAGTAAGACTGTCCGCCCTTCCACAGGCAAGTGCAAGTCCCACAGCTCGACATCCGACAACGTGTGCGCGGGCCCACGCGTGCCGTACAGCTCCCCGGCGATGATCCTCGCACTGCCTAAGCCCTCGTCCGGCGGCGGCTCAGCGCTCTTGCCACCCGTTGCGCAGGCCTCGACCGGTGCGGAGCGAAGCGGAACGACCGGGATCGCGCCACTGAGGATGGGCTGGTATCGTGGCGCGTGCATCTTGTGCACGGCCGGTAGGTTCAGCCAGAGCTGGCACATCTCAAAGGTGCCGCCCGTCTTCGCAAAATCCGTCGAGTGGTACTCTTCGTGAATAATCCCTCTGCCGGCTGTCATCCACTGCACATCTCCCGCCCCGATGACGTCCTTGTGACCCATGGAGTCGCTGTGCTCGACGCCACCCTGGAAGGCGATGGTGACCGTCTCAAAGCCGCGATGCGGATGCTGACCAACGCCCAGGCGCTCCGTCGTTGGTTTAAAGTACTTTGGCGCGGCATAGTCAAACATCAGCCACGGCGAGAGCTCGTTTGTGAAGGCGAGGTTTGCAAAGACGGGGAATACCTGAAAGCCGTTGCCAACCCAGTGGGCACGTGGTGCGGGCATGATGCGCTTCACAACCTTCCAGCTTGGAGGAGAGGCGACTGCAGCGGCGGCCATTACAGAATGCATCGATTGCCGAAGACCTCCGAAGACGCCACACCTCAGGCAAACACACAATTTGTGCGTGAATGAGTTTGTGAATGTGTCACCGAAAATGGTCGCGCGTCCGCTCAGGTTCAGTTTCTTCGCGGTCCCTCCACGCTCACTCCACCGCGACCGCGGTCCGGTCCTGTCTACAGAGTACCGTACGGTAGTAGGTAGCGCTAGCGGGGGCCACGGTCGCGCCGGTCGAGCGTAATCTAGGCGTGGCGGCCGTCGCCAACGAGCCCGCCCCCCGCCTCCATCACGTCACGCAGAGTCACACGTCGATCAACCCAACGAGCAGCGTGTTGGCCGTGTTCAGCTCCACTCCAGCTCCACTCCTAAAGCTTAAAGCTCTACAGGTCCGGTTAAGGTCCGGTCAACACACGAGGTTGTCTCGGTTCGCCTCGCGCAATGATGGCCTGCTCGCAAACCATGGGCGCACTCGACTTCCTACAAGTAGTCTTTGACCAAGTCCATTGAGTAGTCCCACATGAGCCGACCTCGTCGCTCGTCGCTGATCATGCCGCTGAATTCGTTCTGGAAGATGGCGGCCTTGCCACCGCCGCCGCCACCTGCGTTGCCAACCCCAAACTTTTTCGCATTGCCGTTCCAACTCCAGTAGACGCCGCTCTTGGTGCACTCTGGGTCATAGATCACCTGCGCGAGGCGTTCGCCCGCCTCCCTCTCACTCACGAAGGCGCCCACTGACTTCATGAGCACGGGAAAGAGGTCCCGGAACCATTTGCGCTTCGCGCGAAAAAGATTCGTCTCGGCGATGCATCCCGGGTAGATGCTCGAAAAGATGATGCCCGTGCTCTCGTGATACCGGCGATGCATCTCGAGCACCGTGATCATGTTGAGCGCTTTCGCATCCTTGTACGCTTTCGCGCCGTCGAAGGCCTCGCGCGGCGAAGCGGCCATCGCCGACACGCGCGCGCCGCCCGCGCGAAGTCCCTCGAGCTCGCCGAGCTCGGCCACCGGCTTGACGAAGCTTCCGGCGATCGTGTTCGAGTTGCCCGTGACCGAGCCGACGACGACCACTCGCGGGGCCACGTTCTTGGCACGCTTCAGTTCGGGCAGCAGCAGTTGCAGCAGCAGAAAGTGGCCCAGATGATTGACCCCGAGCGACATCTCGAAGCCATCGTCTGTCCAGCTCGGCTGGGGGTCGGTGGGCAGGTACACTGCGGCGTTGCAGATGAGGTGGCTGATAGGGCGTGCCGGCAAGAAAAACTTCAGGTTGTTCACAAAGTCCTTGACCGACTGCAGCGAAGCGAGCTCCAGCCTCATCGCCACGTACGAGCTCTTCTTGATGCCATTCTCCTTTGCGACTTCGTCCATTTTTGTCGGATTGCGCACGGCGGCAATTACAAAGTACCCCTGATCGACGAGCGCTTTCGTGGCCGAGAGGCCAAGCCCCGAAGAGGCACCGGTGATGACCACAAGCCGACGCGTGCCGATTTTCACTCCGCCGGCGATCTTGGGAGCCTCTCGGGCCGAGTACAAACGCCCCTCACTCAAGGCCTTGAGAGCGGAGCTCCTCTTGTCGGCCAGCACGGCGAGTGGTTTCTTTTCGGCCAGCACAGCGAGTGGAGGCGTCGATACCCGAAGCACGCTGCTAGCAGCAGCCGCCGCTCTCGGCGTTGCGCTGCCCGCAAGGAACGCGAGAGTCGGGAGGAGGAGGCCGGAAAAACCCAGCATCGCTGGGGGCAGAATTTCCGAAAGGAAAGTTCGAGAACGCTCCGAGATGCACCGAGATTCGTGTTCTTGCAGGAGAGCTATGGGCGGTAGGTCAAGTCAAGTCAAGTCGCCATGGCTCTGCGCGCTCTTGTGCGCAAGACCACGAGAGCGAAGCCAAAGCTAGCTCCACAGTGGTGGCGAGACGCGAGGCGCGCATACCGGTTTGTGTGGTTCGTGTGTCTGTCCCGTGTGTGTCCCGGCTCTCCCCGGTGTCTTTTTACCCAGATGAGGTTTCCCAACTCATGCCCTCTTCACGCTCGTGGACGAAGGTCGACTTCCTCGCTCGACTCCCCTCAAGACTGGAGCTTGCTGCTCTTGTGTGATGCAGAACGCTTCGGCGGCATGGCTGCGTGTGTCGCTGCGAGGATTTTGCGACACCACC